>JAEMTY010000446.1:0-25000 GCA_020423425.1 Chrysopa pallens
AATCTATTTTTTTAAAATATGAAAAGTAGCCGATTACAAAATAAAAAATTAAAATATAAAATCTTGCCTATAATGGTTTTGTATCGTATCTCAAAAATTTTCATGATTTTTTATTTTTGAACATTGCTCATTTCAACTGATATAATTTAATTTATTAATTATAAGACATATTAATTAGAAATCTAATTATTACAAAACATGCACAAGTGTTCGTTCAAACAAATAAATGATTCACTTTTTCAACCAGTTTAAGACACTTTCATCAAAGAAAAAATTACGCACGCATAAGAAATAAATAACTATCCATTACTAAACAATAATAAGCTCAAACAAATAATGAAAGTTAAAATTATGAGAGAAGAGTGTCTCACCTCCTAAAATTACCCGTTCCAGTATAAGCAGACAACCCGTTATTGAACAAAAAAAAAAACTTCCGCTACTATTTGTTTGAATTTTTACAAATTTATTTTATTTCTCAACATTTTATTATTTTTATTTAAATTATTTATTACATTTATAGTCAATAAATAATTTATATTAATGTTATATTTTTAATTTTTACAGTTATTTAATAACAATAACATAATTTTATAAACAATGTTTCTTCCAATTCCAATATTCATAAAAATTTTTATGACACGATATCGATCTAGGAATCATAATACCTCTAAAAAAAATTTTATTTTATTTTGTAAAATTTATATTCTTATGTCCAATATTTATTATTAAAATAACAATTGAAGAAAAATATTAATAATTAAATTTTATTTTTTTTGTCATATAATCACAGGTGTTTTTTTTTTCTCAACAGTGATTTGATTTCAAAATTTATAAAATTCTAGACAAAAAATTTAATAAACGTTTCAATTAAATAATGTGTAAAATAATTGAATTTTTTGCAATGTCATTTAAAATAATTTTGAAAACTTATTAACAGGTCAGCGGTTTTTCTGGGTATATATATTTATCCACAAACTGTGCAAATACAAAATACTCACCTCCAGCCTTAAGTTCATGATTTGTTAATATTTCAAAGTAACGCATATTGATAATCTCAAATTCACGCTTTGTAAACGAAATCAGCACCATCTCAAAGCCAATGTACCACAAGGCTATGTACTTGGACCTAAATTTTTTTATTATTTAAACTCAGTAGGTATGTATTTTAGAGCATTTTCTTTTCTTCATTGGAAGATATGTTCTTTAACTGTTTTTATTTTTCCTTATTAACTAGCTTAAATACAAGTTTGTTTGGTGTCAACATTGCGAATAATTCATAATAAATAATATTTTTTTTTTATAAGAATTGACTTCATTTTGGTTTTGTGGTCATTAAAGCATAAAATATTCTCAAAAAATTTGTAAAAATAATGATTATCAAAGGTTAAAAAAAAATTAAAAATCAATTCATCGTCTTTTTAATTGGCAGATTTATTAGAAAACGACATAATAGAATAATGATATGATTTGATCAAATCAAGAAAATTTGAACGAATTTGAAAAGTTAGTTTTGTATTGCAGGTACAATTGTTTTTGTTATGAAGAAATGATTTTTAATTAATTTTTTTATCATGCTCAATAAATTTTTGACTTGTATAAAATCAGTCTATTGTTTCCGTTCCATTAAAAACTCATTTTTCATAATTTTTCAATTTTAATTGAAAGTCTCATAGCTATGAAAAAAACTTTGTAGAAAATAAAATGGTGTAAACTTAGATTCGCTGTAGTTATCGTGTAAAATTAGGAAAATTTAAGGCTTACTATTATATATGACTTTGAAAGCATAAAACAGGACGGATGCTAGAACAATAATACAAGGTCAATTGACATAAAACTGAAACACGATATCTACATTCATCTGCAATAAATAATATTTGAGAGATATGCTTAAATGTTAAAAACTCAGAAGCCCGATTATTGATCCTCTTTTCTGAATTGTCTATTTTATGGAAGAATAATCATGAAAGAAAATACGAAATAAGCATAATGGGTTCAAGACGATGATAATAATATTAAGACGATCGGTAATAATGCAATACCAAAATGAAATGAAAAAATTATTTAATTTAAATTAAATCTTTAAGTATGATGTGTTTAATATTTTGCAAAAAACTACAATTTACGAATTAAATTTGATTTAAATAAATTATATTGTACTAATAAAACATATCGCGTAATTTTTTGTCTCTTGAAAGTTCGCGCAAAGAACTGAAGAAAATGATAGTATTTAGTCGAATGTGCCATCTAACTTTCATATGTTATTTAGTATTTTTCAATCTTTAAATAAAATTCGATGGTCTTAATAAGGCCTTTCATGATTCCGGAAGTGAAACGAACTATCATGAGAAAGTACACTGCATAAGAAAGTGGTGCATTTAAAGAAAAATAGTATTATATATAAATTTCATATACAAAATCGTATGTATTGAAGAATAAAAGTCATAGTTTCTTTCAAGATTCCTCTTACTAGCATGGAGGTCCAAGCGGGGATACGGAAAAAAAATAATATGGCGATTCAAAGTATGACTCAAGGGGGTAGTAGAGTCGCACAGTTAAAAACAGAAAACGTCACCCTAACAAATTTTTAAAACTAATCGTCAGATTAAGGACCATGACCAGGAAAACAAGCTGAATCCCATATATGAAAATCTGACTTTCTCGAATATTTGAAAGTGGCAATTTTTTATTGCATTGTTCAACAGCTACCACGAACTTACGTCACATTCGAATTTTCAGTCTTTTAAATGGGAACTTCGTTTAGTTTTACTTAACGCCCCCTATGAATATCGGACGCGCTCTTTTAAATTTTTTTCCTACCCATTTATAACCCTTCCGTACAGCTATTTCCACCAAGAAAACTGACAGATTAACATATCTCTGTCTTCAGAGTCACCTGGGAGTTACACGCTATCAATATCTGACACGCTTGAGTATGTCCAGAAATAAAAAGTAAAATATAAATTTTAAAGACTTTACTCGCTTCCCCCACCACCAAAAAAGTAAAAATCGTATTACCATTTTTCTTAATACTATTTAATCTTCAAAATCTAGTAGTTCTCAACGACGCTCTATTAAATTTCCATTTAGTATCGTAGACTCCTTACCATAACTCATAATTCGTATCCACCCAAACGTTTTACAAACGTCCAAAATGTATGGAAAAGTACAACTATCAAATGCCCAAGGTGTAGTCGATATATTTCCACAAATTGACGCTTAAGTCGAAGAAATATCGTAGGCAACATGCAAGTGTAAACATAAATCTGCATATGCCGTAAGACAATTAAATAGTGAATTTGGTATTCACAGTTTCAGGTGGGTAACTTGAATCTTGGCTATCTTTAAGTAGAGATGTGTGAGTTGTAAGACGAATATAGTTTAAGTCTAGAGAAACCATGAAATTTAATCAAAACTTTCAACAGTTTAGGTCTGTAATAAAAGAATCGGAGAAAACGCCCGGAATTACAATATTTTTTATCAGCAGAAATATATTTCTTGTCCTTAGAAATTTTTGTCATTGGCGATTAAAATAGTTTTAGATAACATAAAATCAAAATTTATTAAATGCACCCTTTTTGAATAATAATTCTTTTTTTTCCCTAGTTTAGTGCTTTGTTTTTACTTGACGAGTGATACATATTTTTTTTTCAAAAAATTTATTACTATTTCTTTATACATCATAAGTTTTTTAATTATTATTATGTATGTGGGTTGAAATGTCTTAGCCATTGTGAAGAATGAAGAAGTAAAGCTGTGTTTATTTTTTACTTTTTATGCGTTTAATGTTTAAGCACTACAAAAACCGACGTGATACTGAAATATTATTGATTTCACTAATTGGTACGATCACATATTTACTGCCTTATTCTTCGATGGTTGTAAACTTTTTATTAGAAGAAAATTATATTATCCTAGAAAAAAGCAAATTTTTTACCAAAGTAACATTCAAAATATTTCTTGACCAATTTCTTTATTAAGTGGCTTGAAAAAATATTAATCATATTTTCCAAAATAAATTTTTTTCAAGCAATCAATTGTTTTTCAATGTTTTTTTAGTTTTTAAACGATCAATAGGAAAACTCTTATTTAATAATTTATTTAGAAAACCAAAGCACCATTAATTTGAAAATTCTATATACCCGTAGTCAGTTTATAAGAAAAACAAGTGTAAAGGAAATTCATCAAGTTAAATGAAAGAGAAATTGATCGAAACGGTACAAAATATTTTTTCTGTTTTCTTATAGAGATTTGTGCAAAGATAGAAAACAATATTGTGCAATAAACTTTTTGTAGAATATTATTCGAGAAAAAAATATATTTTTGTGCGTATTTAACTAGTGAATACGTCCAACAAACATAAAGGCATCTTCGCAATGAAGTTTCACACATAAATTTGAATATAGAAATATATTTTATAATAGCTAATAGTGAAACACGCTGTAGAAAATTGTTTTAACGTGGAAGTTATGTGTGCTATAATTAAATTGTGTAATTTAATGATCATATAATGTAACCAAAGCAAATCGCCTGCAGTATGAATTATCTTATTTGTAGAATTCGGCGAAAAATTAATGATGGTGATGTAAGTTATTGATTCCAACATTATGTTAATAAAAATCTTCCCAGGCAGAAAAAAGACTCAAAAATATCAGACTTTGCATTTCCTTTGTTGTTATTAGTGTAAAAATTTCTTCATATATGGAAATTCTAAAGAGTGGAGTGTTTTCTTTTTCGGAAAAAAAAAATTATTATTTTTTGATAATTTATACGCCAATAAATAAACCACGAAATAATGGCTATAGATTGAAAATTATAATTCTTCAGTTACATCGTTTAAACAAGATAATTTGATCCATTTTCCACATAAACAGTTATTGTACATAAAAGAGAAAATCGATAAAAAAATATTTTGTAAACCATAGATCTACAACACGTCTATAATATATTGAATGTTACCCTGGTAATTAATGTGGGTATATTTCGCGGTAGAAAATACGATTTATTTTATTTAATAATATTTGTTTCTTTTTTTTTGTCTATAAAATTAATATACTAAAAAACAAAAAAAAATTAACATCATCTTCATTTATTATTAATTCATTTTTTTATAATAATTAATTAATATTTGTTTAATTAATTAATACATACATTTAATAGGCTTAGAGAGGTACATTATTATTTTCTAGATAAATAAATAAAAATATGTACATATTAAAATGGTTATTTTATATTTTTATGTTTTTTTTTATATATATATATATATTTTTTCTCATTTTTGAAAAATCCCAAGCAAATATATTTTTTAAGTCTATTCTTTTTTTTTAATATTTTAAATTTATTATTCAGCAGTTAACAGATTCTTCTGTCTTGTGAGTTATATTGTTTACATATAATTTATATACAGGTATAATGAGCTTAAAGTGCTGTTCGAATATTAAGAGCTTAGAATTTTTTTGGAAAATTTTACGAAACATAATTTTTTAATAATTTTTTATTCTGATTTCGAATAAGGTTGTAACGAAATAAAATAATATCTTCTTTTTCAAGGTAGTCGTCTTATTATTCAAATGCTTCGAGACAAGCCAATACGATTTATGAGAGTGTAATCACCCCAAAAACGGCCGATGAAATGAAATATCTACAGCAAGAGAAATTTTTCTGCCCATACTAAAACTTATGGCAAGTAAGCACGCTAATTTTGGATCATTCACGTGTCCTTTGTTTAGAGTTTTATAATTACGAAATTACAAAACTAAAACCTATTTAAATTTGAAATAATTATTAGAATAAAATAATATAAAAATTTGTTTTCATAATATAATTTTTTAAAAAATCATGCTCTTAATTTTCAAAATGCACATCCGGTACGTTCACTCTGTATATACGATTAGAGAGCAAGAATAATGAATTTTGTTGACTTTCTTTTTACTAAAATTTGATCTCACAACAAAATGAATGTGAAATAAATTGTTAGATTCCCCCGTAAATGTTCAAAAAAATTTTTTTGTTTTAAACCATTGGCACAATATAAATTTTTTCTGTTTTTGTTAACAAAAACACACGGTGTAATTATTATTAATAAATATATGGCGTATAATTTGTTTATTATTATCGTGTCACTTTTTTTGGGGATAGAGCGACGATGTTAAGCCCGCCCTCTCCCTTTGTTTTATATTAAGGGTAGAAGTAGGTGTGTGTTTTATGTATGCATTTTTTTTTATTAGATTTCCATTCAGTTTTCCCATCGAAATTAATTGTTTTAATTACCGTTGGTATTTCTATTTGGTGTAATTATTGAATTTTTATTATTTGAATCACGTTCGGTACCGTATATTTTACCAGCTTTTTTCGCCATTGAACCCAATAGTTCTAATGAACATTTGTGCGCTGAACGTAATGATAATGCCCATTCTTTGAGACCTATTTCATCCTGTAAATAAAATAATAGTAAAAATTTAAATAAATATAGGGATATTTTTATACAGACGATCTGCGATAATCCGAGATCATTTTGCAAGATTATCGAACTTTTCGGATTATTGAGTACTGCCAATGACTCTAAAGATATATTTACACATATCAGTCACGTCACAGTTCAGTCATTCTATCTCAGCCATCTAGCTATCTAGAGTTCAATCTAATGGAGAGTTTCTACATTCGTACGTCACAGTTTAGTCTAAGAGATTCAGTGTGGCTTCGGCCACAGTATCGTCTTTTTTAAATTCGTCGCCAACGATATTTTTACAATTTGACTCACCGCAATTTTTGTAGTGTTAGTGAGGGAATACTCAAACCATTAGAGAAACAAGGAGATCACGAATACTTAACTATGACTGAACCGACAAGCGACGGACATGTGCAGATTATGTAGGTTATTTCTGACTGAGACTGGTCAGTGACAGAAGTGTGACAAGATTGAAATGTTTGAATAGACCTTTACACTCAGAAACTTTTTAAAACGGGACAATAACAAAGTTAAAATCTGTTCCACTATACTTTGAAGAAATTTTTGTTTTGTTTAAGGACATATATAGCTGGTATGTCGGATTACAACAAGAAGTGTCGAATTATACATTGACCAGATTATCGCAGGTTGACTTAAATTAGTACACTAAAGCGCTGCAATTGGAAATTCATATTGGCAGATTATTAAATCGTGCGAATTATGCTACATTAATATTTGTAATAATAAGTGTTGTAGTGATTCAAAAATGTAGGATTGTATGGTTTCATAATAATCATTACTAATCAAAATGTAATTTCTTGTAGAAAATCAAAATTTGAAATAATACTTACTGGATTTGTAAGAACAACTTTTGCATCTCTGGTACGAATCACAATACATTGTTCGCTTTTTACATGGACTAAATCAGCACTAATTTCTTCAATTTGGTCCATAAATACTAATTCTGGTTTGGCACCACCCGATTCTGGATGTAATTCTAATCGATTTGGGTATAATTTTGCATATCGTGTTTGCCATGCGGACGCAAATGGACCTCCTAATTTTTTAATATACCCGTGTAAAATACAATCGGAATCTGTAAGAATAAAAAATTATATATAAAGGTCAAAAAAAGTACCAGGACTTTTGTTTACATAAAACGAGAACTTATTTGAAGCAATACCTTTTTCATCTGCATCAAACTTCTGTTTTTGTTTCGCTTTACGTTTATTTTCCATTTTATCCGCTTCTAAATTGACAGTTTCAAAAACAGTTTCAGCAACTTCTCCTTGCCAACGTTCCGAAATAACCAATGGGAAATTTTTATATAATTCTTGATCCGCATCAGTTAATTTAATACCTTTTGTATCTTCTTCATCAAACGATCCAATATCAAATGCATCGGCTGCATTTACTTCACCACGTGGAGGTATTAATGGCGGTGTGTATTTTTGTAAGTATACTTGTTGCCAATCAATACCAGCAAAGAATGGATGTTCTTTTAATTCTTCAGCGCCATTACCCCTACAGCCTAATCGTTTATCAATATCACGTTGTAATAAACCTTCTAATAGTTGTCGTAATTCCCTACTAAATGATTCTGGTAATTCCACGGTCATTGTGAGGGTCATGCGATCAATTTCATGTTTATCTTTGGTCTTATGTTGACGAAATGGGCTGTGCCCTTTTAATAATTTATACAACATACATCCAAAACTAAACCAATCAGCACTTGAGTCGTATGCTGTACCTTTTGATAATACTTCTGGTGCCATATATCCATGTGTCCCACTATTAATAGTAATAAAAATAAATTTATTTGCAAAATTTAAATTTTTTGTATCTTAATTCACTACCGTAAGAAATTAATGCACCGTCCAAAATAGTTATGAAATATGGCCGGGCCATTTTTAACTGGCTGCAAAATTTCTCATCAAGGTATTTTTGACTGTTGTCAGATAAATTGATTTTCAAACAACAGTTTTGACTTTGCACAGTATTGTTTCCTAAACTATTTAGATACTCGTTTATGTTAAATTATTGAGATGCATCAAATAAAAACAGATCAATGCTCTTAGTGGATAAATAAATGACAAATTTAAAATATTCCACACACGGCCTAAATTTTGCCAGTTTTTCAAATTGTTTAGTAGAATGCTAAAGATTTAGTTTACCGCTAAAGTAAGTAAAACAAATAAAGATAAGTAAAACAAGTATAGGGCTGCCTTCGGAAAGACACGCTAAGGCCGTACGGAAACTTAACGCCAACCTATCCTCTGAAGTAATGTAAAATTGGTAGTTTTTAACAACAGAAAAACCAGAGTCGACACATACTATTATTAAGGCGGAACAAAGAATGTAAGTGTTGTCAAGGCGAGCGATTGGCGAATCATGGATATCCATTTTTTGGGCTGAATGAGCACAGGGAACGTAGAAATTTTCAAGACCTGTAGAACTCATCGAGTTATTAGATATAGAAGGTTCGGGTCTGACTCCTTGAACCAGAAAGCATTCCAACAGTCAGGTGATGGAGATTCTAAAGGTGGGTACAGAGAACCCAAATACCTAGGTGCAAGGGACGCAGCATCTTATCTTAAATTTGGGATATCGTTCTCTTGAAAAAAAATTCATAACCTAAGTTCGACAAGTAAGAAACAGTTAGCAGTGAATTGCTCTTACGTAAGTGCAATGAGCACCGCTGAGGATGTCATCTTTAATTTATTATAGTTTGAAATAATTTTTACTGGGAAAAATAATCGAAAGTAGATAAATTAAAATTCTTGATTATAACGTCTTTAACTATACCCACAAAAAGTTTTTATTAGGACATTGTACAATTGTCAGAACTACTTGGACTATCCATTATTAGTGAATTAATTCTTAAACTGGTTATTAGATCATGATTATAGTTTATCACAATGAAATAAAAATGCTTTATGTAAAATAATTAAACCCAAAACATTTTATTTGTAACAATAAACAAATAATAATTATTAATTTAAACATAACAATTAAATTTGCATACAATTCGCAGAATAAAAGATAATTCACTTCTCTGAAATTTCTTCTAGTTGAAGGACAATTTAAACATTTAATATGAATGGAGTGTATTGAAAATTAATACGAAGCTGGCACGGTATTTAGTCATAAAAGGAAGTAATAATTCTTTAAATATGTATAATAAAGTTTTCTCATAATTAATAAAAATTGTGGGAACCATTATTTTTAATTAAACGTGAGATACAAAAAAAAAATTGAATAAACAAAAATCTTACACGCTAGCATGCGGTTTCTTTTTGGAGAAATCACAAGCCAATCCTAAATCAGATATTCGTACATGTCCATGTTCATCCAATAAAATATTTGCCGGCTTTAAATCCCGATAAACAATGTATCTCCTATGCATATGTTCCAAACCTGTTGTAAACAAGAAATAAAATAAATTTACAAAATTTTCCAAAACAAATAGTCTATGAAAAAGTGTCCAATTTGTATGGTCATCTAGTGAAAAGATAGAATTTGCCAAACTCGCAACTTTCTTCTCTCTGAAAATGTTTCTTATGATTGGCATTCAGTTAGGGGGAAACGATTTTAAATGAGATTAACTTACGATGTATTAACAGTTAAAGAAGTAGAAATGACATGTGACCTCATCAAATAGACGCAAATTATGCTGGTCTATTAAAATGATTGCAAATATTATAAACTGTTGGTAATAGGGAGTTCTAATTACTAGTCGGACACGCAACTATCCATGCCACAGCTACATTGTCACTCAATATGATTAATATTTGTTTAAAATTTTGTGTATAATTAATAATACACAAGCTAGTTTCGATTGTTTTTACATTTTTTATTATGAACACAAGCAAATTGTTTCATTTTTAATGTGCGATTATCAGATTGAGATAATACTGTATTGTAATAGCAAACATCCGATATATTTTTGAGTGAAAAAATTCCACTGGCTAATCAGTTAGTTTTATTGAAAAAGTAGATCAATATTTTCTGATTTTATCGATATTCGATTTTTTGTGATGTCCACTAAAAAAGATCTATAAAATCCCAAATAAAAATTTAAATTTGTTTTTTGATTATTATGGTAACTATGATTCCCAAAAAACAAAAATATCATTTATTTAATGATGGGTTTAGTAGTTTTTGAGACATGATTTGAAATGGTTCTGAGATGTATGTAGGATTTTAATCGATATTTTGGAAACTACTTCTCCAATCGCAAAATCGAAATAAAAAAAAACTGTTGGTTTTTCCTATTTTCTTTTTCTTTGGAAAAATCGAAAAAACTAGATAACAATTTTTGTTTTCGATTTTGATATAAAAAAGTACTTCAAGTATATTTGACCAAAAAAACATAAAAATACAATTATTTTGGCGATTGATGTCGTATTCAATTGTTTAATAAAAGGTGTTTTTGTAGTTTGGGAACCATATTTACCGACAGTAAATAAAAACAAGAAGAATTTAATTTTTAGAATAGATGGTATGCTTTTAGAAAGTGTTGAGTTGAAGTCATATTTTTTGGGATAACGTCAAAAATCCTATATTCAGAGCGTTATTAGCAATTATTTATAGAGATTTAAAAAATGTTACTACAAATTAATTTCTGGTTGCCATTTTTGTTTGCCAAAGAATTGAGAATACAGTGTATTTAATTAATACCGACACAGAAAGATATTCATGACCATTTCGTTTAAAAACATATTTCCTTTTCCTGCCCAATCATTATATAGAAAAATTCCCCAGTGATAAAAAGAATTGGGAATTTATATAGTCTCAAAAACCGAATACCATTTTTAATCAAACTTCCACGCTATTTCTTGGTATATAAAAATTAATTGATTTTATTAGATTTATGGATCTTTTATGAATTTACCTAAAATAACTTCAGCGGCATAAAATTTCATTTCGGGCTCATTGAACACTCCATGTTGTGACAGATGATAATGTAAATCTCCGCCATTCATTAAGTCAAGTATAAAACATAATTTATCAGGCGTGTGGAATGCGTACGTCATACATACAATAAACGGACAATCTGCGCCTGTGCTTACCAATGATAACATAATTCGTTCATTTAGCGCTAACGTTTCACCTTGTTTCATTTTAATACGCTACAAAAATAATTCAGATGATTAGACCTATTGTTTAGAAAGCAGATTTAGAAATTTTTTTACCTTTTTATCTAAACATTTCATGGCATACATTTTACCGGTATCTGCTTTTCGACAACCATATACTTCACCAAATCCTCCTCGACCAATAATCCGATGTACGCTGAAGTCATTCATTGTTAACTAAAAAATTTATGATAATAAATTTGCAGAAAATTATGACCATAAAAGTTAAATTTCGTAGAGAAAATTTTGCTTATACATAATTTGGGAGAATTCACTGACTGTTGTACACAGTTTATTTGATATATCGGGTTCTATGCCACCATTGCAACATAAATTGTTTAAAGAATTGTGAGAGATTGGTGTAGTAGAAATAATCGGCGAGTGACTACGTGTAGTGCTGCAAACAGGGTCTAAGGCTTCTGATTGAGTGTATTGGAGTTCATATGGCACTACCGATCATTCTCTTCAAACTAGACAGAACTTGATATTGCGAATCTGAGCTAATAAACAATATATGTAACCTTGTCGTATGATTACCAATTCAAACTTAATCTTTTTTTTCAGGATGGGGGTCAGGAGATGGGATACACTAAAAACACAAGGTCTATCATGATATACGTAAAAGTGGTATACCTAAGAGTGATTCAGTGGTCGTAAGAGTTCTGGGAAGAAATATTTTAAAAAAATTTGAAAAATTGTTCGAGAAATTTGAAAAATCTGAGTTTTTTTCTACAGGATCTTTGAAAGATTTCAAGTTCAATGCTCATGATTGAATGATGGTTTTGCATGATGATTTTTTATATTTTGTTCGTTAGACTTTTGTGAAAGTTTTTAGGAAAACAATTCCGACAAATACAAAGATTTGTCAGATATACCGGAAAATTCACATATTTTTGTGTTCATTTTACTTTCGAGCAATAAACGATTCGTTTGAAATAATTCACGGCTCAGAATGTCGAAAACAGATGGCAAACTCTAAGATTTTGTGTATTCTACTGTGGTTGAAGAAAGTTTTTAACAACCTTGCGAAACGAAAGGGTAATAGCTAGATAATTTATAAATTCAGATTAACGAACATACAAATTTTAAGGGAATAAGAAAGCTAGTTGACATTTTATTTATTTATAAGCAAATTATAAACTTTTTGACTCCGAATTTTGATGGCGATTATACTTACTTGAATATTTAACTCTAAATTCTTCCATTGACAAAACCTTGTATATTTATCACTGAAAATAAAACATTAAAAAAAATATTAAAGCTTTGTTTAACTTATTAATTAGTTGATCATTATTAATGTGATTGTTTGCTGTGTGTTAAAAAAAAATCAAAGAAAAACCAACATAAAAAAAAAATAAGAAAATTATTTTATCAGTAAAAATGTTATTTTTTTTTAATGCCATCATAATATTTTATCAATTTTACTTCATTTGCTTGTTTATTTGTAAACCTTATGTATTTACGACCTATTTTCAATCATTATGGTGTAAATAATTTTTCTAAACGTAGTATTAGCATTCTTCGGTATTTTTATAAAGGCAATTAATAATTTTATGTTGAAAAATTAATTCGAATTATATAATAACACATTTAAATTAATGGCATAAATAAGAATAGAGGCATCTATAATAAAGACACTTTTTTTTACAAAGAAATAACTATCCAAGGATAATCAAAAAATGATTATCCAAATGTAATGAAATTTGGTATGGACAATCTTAACAAGAAAACGGAAGGCGGCTTGTCAAATTTCTTTGATAAGCCCTCCGTTTTCATGATTAATCAATGCCAAATTAATGATTTTTGAGTTATTTGTGCGCAAAAATGATTTAATATTTTCTATTCTTTTTGCATGTCCAAATTTGACAAATAGATGCCTTTTCTAAAAGCTTTTTTCCCTTTTTTGTCAAAATATATAATAGAGATCCGAATTTTTCATATACAAGTACCCCCTAAAAAAATTCCACACCAAATAATGTAAATTTTATAATCCAAAATAAAATCCCAAATTTTGTTCGCTCTAGACCAAGGTATAAAAATAATCAATTATTATCCTCCACAAGTTTTGTTTTTTTTTTTTTTTGTGGTATACACTTAAACAAAAAATGTGATACTTTTACATCCATTTCAGGATATTTCAGAGTCAATTATTATCCTCCACTTGTAATTTGTCAAGTTTTTTTTTTTTTTAGTGGTATATTCAAATAAACAAAAAAATGCGGTATTTATACACCCATTTAAGGATGTTTGAGTGATACAAGTGGCGGAAAATGTATGATCTCATTATTTCAATTGACGATTATAGTTATATAAAAATTTTCCAATTCAGTTTCATTAAATCTTCAACTCGTAAATCTCAAAATTTTAATAAATTTTTTCATCACTGAGTGTATTTTATAATTTTTTGTAAGCGTAGAAGATTTAGGTTGTCTCATTTTTTGAATATTTGAGTATATAATAACTGATGACACACATTGTTAATATTTTTTGTTATAAGTTCATATTACGCGTATTGTCTCTGTATAAAAATAAAAATATCGTCACGCAAACACTAACAAAATGTATTATCAGATAGAGACTAAACAATACAAAAGGTAATATACCCAACTATCATTTTCACAGAATTTTCTTGGGAAAATTAATATATAATCATAATATCTATATATATATATATATATATATATATATATATATATATATATATTTTTTTTTTTTTTTTTTATTATATGAATTTTTAACAACATTAGGGATTCAATTATTATGTGGAATTTTCATTCGATATGATTATTGATTGTGTGAGGAGGATAATGGAATATATGCGAAGTGTGTCAATAAACTAACAAAGAAATTTCTTATAGATTATATTTACGGAAATGTTTTGTTCAATTTGTTCAACAAATGACCTAATTAATCGATTTTCTTTATTATCCATTATAGTTAATATTGGATAAAAAATTGAAATAGCATGTTTGTATTAGTAAGTGACACCCACATATAAATATTCCAGAGATGTACCCGTTTCTTTTTCAGCGGATCTTAAAGGGATCTTCTTCATTATTGAGTTTCATAACGTATATGAATTTAATGATATATTAAACTAGGAATCGTTTGTTTTGGTACGTAGATTGCTTAACAGATTTTAAAAAAAAAATGTAGAAAAATTCAACAAAAATGCAAATTTTAAATAATAGACCAGGGATAATAATTTTTGAAAGAAAAAAAATATAGTACGATGAAACCCATGTGAAACGGAAGGGAATATAATAAAAGGAAAAATAATTTACGGGCGATCTGAGGTCGGGAATTGGAAGGGGTTGGGTTGTTAAAGGCAAAACACGGTTCATCTCGATTTCCGGCAAAATTGCAAGTGTGATGGAAAATAGTTAAATGGCAAAGTTGTAGGTAATAAAAGATCTACAACTTTTGTTTATAAGTTTTTTCCATAGACTTTTTCATAAGTTTTTCCGGAAATCGAAATACACCATGTTTTACCCTTAAAAACTCACGCCCTTCCACTTCCTGACCTTAAATAGCATATAAATTATTTTTCCTTTGATTTTCCAATGGGTTTCATCCTACTATAATTTTTTTCACTTTTTACTATTTTTAAAGACCTTAGTCCATAAATATAAAAAACAGTACAAATTTTTTATTATTTCGAGTTCAGGTCTACTTTTTGGTTCTTGAAAATTATAGTACCTATTCATAAGATAGAGATATGGAAATCCCATGACACAAAATCATTACACCTTCCTAACGCTCCCACCATTTACCAATATATCTTTTTAGTTTTATTTAAATAAAAATATTTTTTTAAAGTACAACACGCATTTATTGCACAAAAATGTGCACTTTTACACACAGAGACGGTCGTAAATTAAATTCGGATTAGAATATAAATTTAAAACAAAATTAAAATAATTAATAAATAACATAAGACAATAAATAATAGTAATAAAAGAAAAAAAATGTATTAAATAAATATTATGAAAACTCTAGAAAAATATAAACAACATAATAAAGAAAAAAAAAAGAAAATTAAAACAAAAATAAAATGTAATTTGTTACAGTTACCTTACGCTCACCTTTCTAAAAACTTTTTAAATGGTTCTCCTCTTAAATGATTAAATATTTCTTCAATGTAAGGCTGAAATAGATACAAAATAATACTGAAAATTAAGTTAAATAATTCAATGGTTTTTTTTTATTTATTTTAATTTATATTGAAATAATTTTTTTTTATGTTAAAATAAATATACACAGGGAAATTAAATATGTAAAAAAAATCCAAACAAAGAAATTGGAATTATTCTAAAATAATTAATTTGTTTTATATTAATGATGTCTAGAACAAAGTTGGTAGTTTGAAACTGGCGGTGTTTGGGACCTTTCAAGTATTACTTAAACACCAAGTGGGTAGTGTTTGGGGGGGGGGGGTAGTGAAGTTTGGATGCTGATTATTGACAACAATATTTAATAATTTACCATTTAATCGACTTCAAAAAAGGAGATTTCTCAATCTATATATATATATATATATATATATATATATATATATATATATATATATATATATATATATATATATATATATATATATATATATATATATATATATATATATATATATATATATATATATATATATATATATATTGTGTGTTCGCGGATAACTTCCTCGTTTATGAATCGAGGAAACCAGGATCTGATGTACCTTAAGAGAGAGAAGGGGCGAAAATAATTTTTTAGTGATTAAATTACATTCAAGAAAATTTTTTCGTGTTTGTATACAACACTCAGAAGTAAAAAGTAAAAATTTTTCAAAAAATAGAACCACCTTCAAAAAAATTAACCAAAAAGTAAAAAATAATTTTAGATTTAAAACTGCTATAAACAATTTCCTTGTCACCAATTACCTTTCGAAATTGGTGACAATCTAATCCTTAATTAAAAAATAGATTGGTTCAGAGTCGGATTTAACCTTAGTGCCGCCTCTGGGCACTCTGCAAAACACCGCCCCACTACCGAAAATTACATAAAATGAATACATTTTTTATACAATACAATTCTTAAGTAGGAGTTTAAGCCATCGGCCGAAATCTTTAAGAATATTCTAGAACCCTCCAAACCCCAATTCCATCGATCTACCACCCGCTCTAAAGTTATATGGGGCTTACATGCTCGTTAGAAAAGAGTTCCAGGACCTTAAAACCCCTTTAACCCAAACTGGATGAAAATCATTAAATTGGAATTTTAGAAAATTTTTAATTTTCATAGCGGGAAATTAAATATTATGAATGAAAATAATTCATAATTTCCATTGATCGCATTGATCACATTCAGGAAATTTATTATATATTTAAAAAAAAAAAATTTATTTTTCTCTTCGCGAAAACTCACTTTTACCAAAAAATAAACTTAATAACCGATTTTGAATACGGGAGTGGTGTTTCGTATTGTTCTTTTTATTTAATACATATAGTATTTAATTTTTTGACATATTTAATTTTTCTAAGATCATGTTTTGAATTCTGTCAGATATCTTCTAAAATTTTGTGTACGTATTATTCATATATTTTTTATTTATTTTCGAGTGAGGTCTACAGTTCACCGAACTACTTAGTTTTATTCTTTAGGTGTAATATTAATTTACTCCATTCTAAATTTTCTAATAGTATATTATAATCATTATGTATAGAATTGTTTTCAACGAATATCGTCTGCTAATTGTGTTACATTCCAATAAAAAAAATTATGTAAAAATTTTTTTATTTGTTTTTATAATACATCGTCGTAGTATCTTCGTAATTTTATTAAATAAATACGCGATTTGAATAATTTATGCTGATTAATAAATTAAAATCACTGAACGTAGTAACATTATTATTCAAAACAATTTATTATTCAATATCTAAACAAAATAATTCGATTTTAATTCAACAAAAAGCTCGTATATCTGTCTAGTAACGTATCATTAACTGTCAATGTTGATTCGATTGGTATAAGTGAATCCATAATTTTAATAATTTAAACACTTCAAACTTTTATATTCAATATAGTATATGTAAGGTATTTAAATAGTTAAACATATTTGATTATTTTTTTAATATAAAAAACTTTATTGTCAATCGCTTTGTATTGATAAAATCTATTTTATGTATGCCAAAGGTGTTTTGGTATTTTTTTGTGAATCATAATGTGGTGATTTTCCGGCAAATTATTGATGAATGTATCATACCCGACGTCATCAATAAATACTTAAATAATATTATTTTAAAATATTATCCTATCAAAATACAAATAAATAATCGATGATGTAATTTGATTACGAATTTCCTTAATAAAATCTCTTTGTTGACACAAAAAAAAAAAAAAAATTTTTCAAAAAAATGCACTAAAAAGTAAAAACTAATTTTAAATTAGAAAACTTCTATTAATAGTTCCATTGTGACCAATTATCTTTTTCAGTCGGTGCAAACGAATCAATTTATTAGCTAATTACATGTTTGGCGACCGACTTCAAAAGGTAATTGGTCAAAGAAATTTTTTGTAGAAGTTTTCAATTAAAAATTATTTTTACATTTTTATTTTTTACTTTTAAGTTTATTTTATTGAATGCGGTTCTATTTTGTTGTTATTTTTTTTTTTAATATTTAAATTTTTTACTTTTGAGTATTTTCAATACAATCAAAAAAAGAAAAAAATTTTGATTTGGATAAATGTTAATCACTAAAAATAATTTTTGTCCCCTCATTTTCCTTAGGGATGAAATTTTTTCTTCAAATTAATATGGGAATTTTTTTAATCGGTTCATTAACAAAGAAGTAATGCGCGAACATTATGTCAAAATTAAGATCCTCTTAGTATTTTAAAGATCTCCATACGTGTATTCATTAGAGTGGCCAAGGGGGAAAGAACACTTCGAAAATTTAAAAGGTATATTTCTTACACTTATCTAGCAATGAAAAAAAAAATTACAGTAAGGAAATTTGTGAAGAAGTTTAAGGGCTTTGATCGTCTTCAAAATTGAGAACTGTCTAATCTAACTTTAGGCTTTAAAAAATTCTTACACTTACAATCTTGATATATCTAGAGGGCAAAAAGAAGGTTTAAAAAAGATGCTTATTTTTCAATGTATTGGAAGTTGATAAATTTGCCAAATTTACCTCGATTTTTACCTGTTCTTTTATAAGCAGATAATACAGGCAAATTATTTTCGATAGAATTATTTAGCTTCTATTTTTAAAAAATACAAAAGCAAACATACTGGTCAAGCTAGCAGAGCTAAGTATTCAAAATTGGATTTAAATATGCTCAAAACTAGGTTGCAAAATTAAATTGGGTGCTCAAATTTTTAATTAAGAAAATTGAGTCCTTAAGATGCACTGCTGCAGTGATATCACGCTGACAGAGCAATTCTGGAATTCAAAATTATAATAATATAATAGTAAGTACTAAAATTTGGTGCTTTTATGGTGGGTCTTCAATACATTAATTTAATCAAAATTAACAATAAAAATCCGTCTAACATGTCAGCAAATAACTTCTTTTCAGTCATTCATGTTAGACGAATTTTTTTGATAATTTTGATTAAATTGATTTATACAACATAAAAGCACCTAATTTTGGTACTGATATTACCAAAGTTATTTTTTCATATTGCTCTGCCACCAGCGTGATTTCACGGCAGCAGATCATAATGACTCAATTAACTTAATTAAAAATTTATGCAGCTAATTTAATTATGCAGCACCTAATTTTGGACATATTTAAATTCTGTTTTGAATGCTTTTCTCTGCTAGTTTAACAACTAATATAAAGCAAACTTGAATAGTGCACCTAAAGGCTCATTACGACTGATTCTGTCATTATTGGTACTACTGTTTGGAGCTATTTCATAAATAAAACTAATATTTCGAATTTCGTCATATTAAAAATACAAAATTTTATTCTCAAACTACCAACAAAAAAAAAGTTATAAAACGTAAAATGATACAGATAAAATGAACAGAATATGTCTTGAAGTTAACTGATTGTACATCACAATCAGGGGAATTCTTAAGAGTGCCTTAAGGATGAAGAATAACAAATAAAAAAAAATAGTCTACATAGTTTGAGGAAAAAATACTTGGTTTTTTTTCTTGTTAATTTAGTTTAAAAACATTTGGGACATCAGATAAAAAAAACACTCATAAAACATTTTTATCAATGCAAAGAAAAATTCCCAAAAAAAGAAAAATTATAAAAAGATTATTTTTAAAATAGATACCTCAAATAAATTAGGCGGTACTTCATTTTTCATTAAATATTTTTGAACATGTGCTACCGATTCTTTGGAGTAATCCTGAAAAGAAAAATTAATTAATGATTAAATTAATTGTTTTTTTAATTTTTATTTTAATTTTTTTTAATTTTTATATAAACTTACATGTGATCGCGCTAATAATTCTTTCATTATAAAATTATCGTAAATTTCTCTTGCTAATTTTCTTTTTTCTTCTGGACATTCCAATTTTTCATACTGTTTTATCTGGAATTAGAAAAAAAACAAAAATTATACTTTAAAAAACATTTACATACAAATTTCATAATTAAAATTTTTTAATTTTCCTGCCTCCAATTGTTTTCTTTCCTTGTTGCGGCTATGAATGACTACTTTATCAATCAAATGATGTAGACGTCTGTGAATGGTACATAGACCAGGATAGAAGCCGTTAAAAATGGTAAAAAGTGAAAAAAAAATTATCGTAGGATGAAACCCATTGGAAACAGACGAGAATATAACAAAAATGCAAGGTAAAATAATTTACGGGCGATTTGTGGTCGGAAAATGGAGGGGGGTGAGTTTTTAAAGGTAAAACACAATCGATCTCGATTTCTGGCAAAACTTCAAGTCGAATGGAAAAAAGTTCGATGGCAAAGTTGTAGGTAATAAAAAGATCTACAACTTTTGTATTTACACTTAAAAAATTGGGTCCTTTTTCCATATTTATTCAAAATAAGGTGAAAAAATCAATATTTTATGAAAATAATTTTAAAATAAATAACTTTTGTATTTATACTTTTTTCACATACACTAGGAAAAATTCATAAAAAATGTATTGAATTTTTTGTAAAATATTTAATTTATTTTCTACTGTTTCCAGATCACAAACTCTCGTATTTTACGCGACATGCATTTAAATTTTGAATTGAAAGTAAATTGGCAAATTATTCTGAATTCCGATTCAGAAATTCAATACCAAAAAACGAAACAAATATTTGATCAACATATTTGAATAAGTATTTGTTCTAACAATAATATTGAAATTAAAATAAAGCCATGGTCAAAATTTGAATAAAAGATAATTTAAAAAATAAATAAATTTAAGTTGAAGACAAAACACATTCATACATTTCATATGAGTAAGCGTTATACCATTGATAGAAAAAAAATATTTAAAAAAATAATACAAGAGTTTAGTGTGAATAGATCCATAACCTCTATATGTAAAAACAACGCCTACTCTACTAGGTTTATAGTGTGAGAGCCGAAGATGTGATATGTGATTTTTCTTCAGCGTCAGGTATGATAGGTTAATTATCATGGTAATCAATGTGCTTTTCTAATTATCTAGTGTTTCAGAAACATAAAAAGTTGTCAGGACATTCTGAAACGCGGTCCAATTTTTTTGAAGTGAAACTTCTTTCCCATCGTTTTGATTTGAAAACCCGATGAAAATATAATGCCACAAAAAAAAAAGGTAACCACATGCATCTAGAGGATATAACGTGTGAGATAATGAGTTACAAGGGATTATAAAGGGTTTATTACAGAGTCCAAGCGTAAAGGCATCATAACAAGCATGGTGTATTGTACACACGTATTTGTAAAGGCATCATATTCACCGTGGTTTATTATATTTTTGCACGTGCAATGTTTATATAAATATTTCATTACTTTAATATAAATGGAGACTGGATAAGTGGTAATGTATGTAATATATATATGTGAATAATTTGTATAATAATTTTAAACTTGATATCAATATCATCACAATTAAACCCTACAATTATCCTACTGATGAAATTATATATTTCAGGATAATAGTTGTCGTCTTATCTTGAAGTTCGTATTTTTTAAGTTTCATTTTTATCGCGTGTGAATTGTACACATAATGGATGCTGCTTCAGAATTATGTTTCAATCACCATTAAGGACCTATATGGTAAAGAAAGTCCAGTAACGCGTCGCAGCAGTATTTGCATATTTACTATGCACAGCTGTGTGAAACAGCTAATTTGTATAAAAATTGAGGCGCAATATCAAAAATATTTATATATGCAATGGACACATCAAACCAGCTCAAAGGCTAAGTGAGAAAAGGCACTAATACTTTCACCCATGCGACTACTTAGACAGGAGGTTGCGGGTTCGAATCCAGGCAGCGGCTGTTTGATCAATTATAATCAAAAAAAAAATAGTCGGTTGGATGATCACACTGTCATCGCTTGCATAAGAATGAAGTAACTGGCTTCATCAACAACATAATAACAATTTAATTGCTAGCCTTGTGCTAGAAGGCATCTTTGCCTTCAGATGATGGAGTGTTCTAATAGAGGGTATAAAGGACTAAAAGGTCTAAGTACAAGGAACGCGGTTGCGATTCCCCTCTTAATATACCCTATTAGATACATCATAACACATCGATACAAACATAGTAAAGTATTACAGTTGGAAAGAACATTTTTTCCAACCCCAACACGCTAACTGCGTTAGGCTGTGTACAGAGGTAAAAAATGATACATATAAAGAGAGGAGATGGTGGTAAGATCTTCTTCACTCATTCATAAATATTTAATAAAGCTCTCTCTTCTTGTTCACTAAACGATCATGCATGTTAGAAGAAGCTCTAAAGTTTACGCTTATAGAAAGTAGTAAGTTCAAACGTATATATTTATTCATTTCTATATGAGAAAGCTGCAGTAGATTATTCTTACTCTCTTCGTAACTAAGTAGTTTTTAAAATATAAATGATAATATTTAACTGTCAATAAAATAATATACACTATGTTTACTGTGTTAAGTGCATAAAACTATTAACCGCAAAAAAATTCATTTACGAGTTGTAAATTGAGTCTAATTTTTAGACAAGATTATTTGATATTAAAGAAATAAGTAAAATTTAATTTTCCTGTAAGACTCCTTGTAAATAAACTTCGTATTTGCCTTTGAGAATGAGGTTTTTAATGGACGATATTTTCATCCTCGATACTCATTTCTAACTAATTATTATTTAAGAAAAAAATTCCTTTCTAAAAACGGTTTCCTTTCTCAGAGCTTTGGGATCTTAAATGAATAAAAAATTGTGCTTTTAGGGGACCACCGTCAGGAACGAATTTCTTTACGCCAGCTTTTCAACTTTAAATGGGTGATTTAATATGTAGATTTCTATTGATTTATATTAGTCAGTTTCAAAAGTGCAGGCCTGTTTTATTAAACAAACTCTAACTAATTTTGTATATATTTTGATATTCGACACAAATAAAATTTTGGTGTATGTGTTCATAGAGTCACCTAATTAGTCCATTTCTGCATACCCGTCCATCATGCAAAACTCAAAAAACAAACAGAGATAGTAAGCTGAAATTTTGGTGATGTATTCTAAACATAAAAAATGGCTTAAAGTTCGTGAAGAAGTAAAATCAGTCCATTGGATCCAATGGGTTCAGGACCCAACTTTTGAACCATAGAAGATAAAAGAAAAAGACCTTATATGTTTGATTTTTTTTAAACAAACTACTTTTGTTTGAAACATTTTTTTGTAAAATGCATAGGTTCGCCCAAAATCCCCATATTTGAAAGGTTTTTTCTTATTTACGAGAAAACGTATGAGCCGATTTTTACTTTGAGTATATTAATTTGTATGCCTTTTAAACACCTAAAAGTTTTGTATGAAGTTTATTTCGTCCTTAATACTTTTTTGATTGAAGAAAGCTTTATACAAAACTCGGTAAAGTGTAAAAAAGCCTACAAAGTGACATACTCAAAGTAAATATCGGTTCACAATTTTTCTCTTAAAAAAAAGTTTAAGAACCTTTAAAAAATAGCGATTTTTCAAATTGTTCTAATTTTCGCAATCATTGATTGAAATTTATAATAATTTCAGAAAAGTTGCTACTAAAATAAGCTCAATATAAGTATTCAAAGCCTGGATTCTGAGCAATAAATAATTTCTACATGATAAATTCGATTGTTTATTTAAAAAGACACTTTCCATAAACCTGAGTTCCTAAATTCGAGGTGATCCGATTTTTATTTTGAAATATTCATTCTACTCTCGAAGAGATCTATTTTGACATGAACTTAGTAGTAAAATCAAATATTTTAATTGAATTTCTTAATACGTACATTTAAAATTGCAGATAATTTAAAACACTTGTACACCCCCCGAGACGGTGCTATCTAATGAACTTTTTTAAGCTTTCCTAAGAAAAAGGCTAATTCACAACATATTTTTAAGAAATTTGAGAGAGAAATATATACACAAATAATTTGTTTGAAAATAGGCATTATTAATTTTTAATGACACACCTGCATTTTGTAGGCGTGTCTTATAGTAGAGTATACATATCTTATTTATACTGGATAAGGTATACATTTTTTGTTACAATTTCCCAAACGATGAATCATAAAATTGTAATTTCGATGTAACTATGTATAAGATTATGTATTATAGATAAAGCTTAGGCTAGGTGCTATAGTTTGTAAATTGACTTGTATTTATATTATGATGTTAATAAAGAATTATTAAACTAAACACTTTTTGTTACATGAAGATTTTTTCTACCATTTCACTTACTGTGTAACCTCCGTGAAAGAACTTCGTTCTAAACGACATACGGTATATTATTCACACGTACGTACATCGTCGTCCGTTACGACAAAGGGTAGTTGTTATAAGTGTATCTCTATATAACTATAAAATATATATTTTAAAAGTATTTTAGTAAAGTATAGAAGAAATTACTATACCTATACAAAAAGCATTATATATATATATAGATAAAATAGCTTTAATAATTAATGCAATGACTCTTTCTTGTTCGAATACTACTTACTTACTACTATATGGTGACCGACCGACATGCAATTTCACTAGAGTAAATACTTATAATTATTATTTATGAACATATAAAATGTACAGGTTGATTTTGATCAGTTTAAATAGCGGTGTATCAGCAGCAGAGCAGGTAAAGTGCAGTTCAAACCGCATTTAGAGTTAAGTGGTAAACAGTGTATTATTTTTTTTTTATGAAGGCTGTAGCTCGGCCGTCAACCGAGCCAGGATGTAGTAATATTGAACATGATTAAAGGTGAATACTTCTAGTATCATAGATATTTTTTAATTTGTCATTATTTTTGATTGATATTTAAA
>JAEMTY010000447.1:0-25000 GCA_020423425.1 Chrysopa pallens
AACTTTAAATGAAATTATCAATATTTTAAATATTTTATAAAAAAACTTTTGTCTTTGCATAAAGACTTGGAATTCAATTTCAAACACAAAAATATATTCTATTTTTTTAAACTGTAACTTATTATTAAATTATTCTAGAACACATTACGAATAGTTTTGGAGTATGATTTACAAAAATTTTTTGTACAAATTTAATTTATTTTCACACATACATACGTTCTTAACATACTACTAAATTTTCATTCGCCTCGTAGCATTTTATATAACTCCCAAATATCCTTAAGTTAATTTCATTTGAACTAAATTATTTTTTATTACAGAAATAACTACCTTTCGAATTGTATGGCACCGTACGGAGGTCCAATTGATCCTGCTATTGCACTGGGTGGATTCTTACAAAAAGATGACACTCTTCTAAACAACAATCATTATGAGAAAGCAACAGCTGTTATTTTAACATTCGTTGTAAATAATTATCATAATAAAACAAAATTATTACCAGCAAAAATATGGGAGGAAAGATTCGTTGCTTTCATGAAAAATTATACAAAGTACGAGCAGCCCGATTTTATGGATATTGCATTCACATCAGAACGCTCAATCGAAGATGAATTAGATCGTGAAAGTCAATCGGATGTTTACACGATTTTAATATCATATTTATTGATGTTTGCGTACATTGCAATTGCACTCGGTCATGTTAACGAATGCCATCGTGCTTTTATCGAATGTAAGATCACCTTAGGTTTAGGTGGTGTTGTTATTGTTCTTGCATCAGTTGGATGTTCAGTGGGAGTGTTTGGATACTTAGGTGTACCAGCAACACTGATTATTGTTGAAGTTATCCCATTCTTAGTGTTAGCTGTTGGTGTGGATAATATATTTATTTTGGTTCAGACCCATCAACGAGAACCTCGTAAACCAAATGAAACACATGCTGAACATATTGGACGTACTTTAGGACAAGTTGGTCCGTCAATGTTAATAACAAGTGTTTCTGAATGTTGTTGCTTCTTTTTGGGTAGTTTATCCGATATGCCTGCAGTAAAAGCTTTCGCTTTATATGCAGCCGTTGCATTGTTGATAGATTTCTTATTACAAATATCATGTTTTGTGAGTTTATTATATTTGGATACAATTCGTCAAACGGCAAATCGTTTAGATATATGTTGTTTTATTCGAGGTCGTAAAAAAGATGCAAGTCTCGAAATGAACGAAAGTATATTATATAAATTTTTTAAAGCGGTTTATGCACCATTTTTATTGAGTAAACATGTACGCACAATTGTTATGGTAACGTTTGTCGGATGGTTTTTCATATCGACAGCGCATTTAAGCAGTATTGATATTGGTTTGGATCAAGAATTATCAATGCCTGCTGATTCATTTGTTTTAAAATACTTTAAATACTTAAAAGATTATTTAAGTATAGGACCGCCAGTATATTTTGTTGTGAAAAATGGTTTAAATTATTCGATAGATACTCATCAAAATTTAATATGTGGTGGACAGCATTGTAACGATGATTCATTAATTGTGCAGTTGTATCAAGCTAGTCATGTACCAAATTATACGTTTATTGCACGGCCAAGTTCCAGTTGGATTGATGATTATTTTGATTGGTCGAAATCGAGTGCCTGTTGTAAATATTTTCCGTCAAATAATAGTTTTTGTCCACATGAAAGTAAGTGTTTTGATATTTTTTTTTACTTTCAAATAGTTTTATTTTCCAATATTATCTTATCCAATCCAAAATGGGGCTCCAATTTTGTAAGCTATTAAAAAAAGGGCTAGTAAAATTTATTACATTTAGTTGAGAAAATGATATATCGGTCAAATGATCACCTCTGAATTATTACACAATTGGGCTCGTTTTCTGGAGCATTTGCTCCTTATTGTTGCTCATACTACTACAAACTACATTGGTGCTCAACATTTAGTTTCAAATTGGTGATTTCTTCTTTAATATTGGCTTTAAATATCTGCAAGGTGTGTGGTTAATTATGGTTAAAAAAATAAGCTTGGCTTACTCCGCGGAGAAAAAGATTTTCCAAAATCTTGAACGGGATATTTTGATCTCTCGTGTTAGTAATTTGAATTAACTAGTCAGATCTCCATATCTGATGGTGTCAGTCTTCGTCCTTTGAAACTTTTTATTTATCACAAGATGAGATATTTTAACCGATAACAATTTCTCAACTTTATTAATCAATTTTACATGTTCCAATAATTTTTCATTTCTAACAAAATTATGACATTACATTTGGTGTACTTTATAGAAAATTATATGCAAATTCTGACATAAAAAATAAAAAATATTCAAAAATATTACCATACCTATGACTATTTTTTTCCAAAATTTTGAGATTTCGAAAATTTACGAAAACATTCCTGAAAATAGTATAAATTAAACCTACTATTATTATGAATATGAGTTAATTCATCTTTGTGTGCGATAAATAGATGTTCCATAGACATAGAATGGACTGAGTAATACCGTCATAAAATTAACTACTTTCTAGAATAAGAGAAAGTGAACTGCTTTCGATCTTTTTATAAATAATTTAATATATTTAATTATTTTTTACAGATTATGATTGCAATAGTTGTCAAATAGAACAAAATCAAATTCAACGTCCAGTACCACAAGCTTTTGCAAAATATGTCTCATACTTTTTATTGGATAATCCAGATGACTCATGTCCTAAGGGCGGGCATGCTGCATATGGACATGGTGTAAACATTATTGACGGTGATCCAAATGGATTATCAACAGTAGGAAGTTCATATTTTATGACATACCACACAGTATTAAAGACATCGTACGATTATTACGAAGCAATGCGACGTGCTCGATTTGTTGCAAAAAATATCACCGATACCATCAATAAACATTTAAGTGATATGGAACAATTAACTGATGCGAATACGATTGAAGTATTCCCATATTCAGTGTTTTATGTGTTCTACGAACAGTATTTAACAATGTGGCCGGATGCATTAAATAGTTTAGGAATAAGTTTAGGTGCTATATTTGTAGTGACATTTTTATTAATGGGTTTTGACTTTTTCTCTTCCCTAACTGTATTAGTTACAATTACAATGATTGTGGTTAATTTAGGTGGTTTAATGTACTTTTGGAATATATCAATGAATGCGGTCTCATTAGTGAATTTAGTGATGGCCGTTGGTATAGCTGTTGAATTTTGTTCACATTTAGTACATTCATTTGCCGTATCGGTAAAAGAAACACGTATTGAACGTGCTAAAGAATCTTTAATTAAAATGGGAAGTTCAATTTTTTCCGGCATTACTTTAACAAAATTTGCTGGAATTATTGTATTAGGTTTTGCAAATAGTCAAATATTTCAAGTGTTTTATTTTCGTATGTATTTAGGCATTGTTATTATTGGTGCAATGCATGGTCTCATCTTTTTACCAGTACTTTTAAGTTATATAGGTAAGAAAAGGTTTTAGTCAATATTTTTTTTTATGATACTTTAAATAGGGAACCTTATTTACCTTACGCAAAATGTTTTAGTTTCATTGGGATTTTTGATTGAAAAAATTGGAAGTAAGGTTCCTTCATAATTAACTCTTATCATACGATCACATAGAACATATTATTATAACCTGCTCAAACCTGAAAATTTTATTATAACCTACTCAAACAGTCAAATATTATATGAAAGCTAGCATAGATTAACTTGATATTCACAATTTTAGGATACTAACGAAGCTTTCGTAAAAATCAAAAAAGAAAATGAGTATTTATTAATTAATTCCATCTTAAAATTAACGTGTGATTCTTTTTTTTGTTTACTTTTATTACATTCATTTTTTCCAAATTATCCTATTTCTGATAATGTAACATAATTAATTTTAACATGTATATAGTTTTTGAGTTATTGCAGGGTGGAATAAAATACATTTTTTGAATTCCTAACTTAAAATTAGCAACTTTTCTTAATTCCAAAATGATAAATTTAATAAAAAATATTAAGTAATTAAAACATTTGCAGTAAACTAAACCCATTTATAGAATATAATTTTTTTTAACTTGATATGCATAAATGTGGCTAGTTTCAATATTAATTAGGTAGAGTTTGTTATGGAGAATAGAAAAGTAATTTTGGGCATATTCACAATTCTCTCTAGGTGCATCAATTAATAAAGAAAAATTAGCAGAACACCATAGAAAAATTGGAAGAAGTAATATGCAAGAAACTTCACTAAATCGAGTAAGATTTTGATTTGAATACAATATTTTTATTGTACATATAAAAAGGCTTTTTTTGAAATACATTGCAATAAAAGGTGACGGGCATTTTAGGTTAAATATTTAGAAATCTTTTTAGTGCTCTGCAATTCATCACTATATACACTTATTTTAGTATCACACAAAGGTTATGATTACAAAGTATAACTTTTTCCTACCTTTCACTTTTTAAAAGTACGCAAAGTCCTCGTTTACAAACGTGTGTTTCAGACACCATAAAAATATGTTTGAGAAATATATTAAAAACTGAAAGTTAAAGGATTATGATCGCCATAAATGTCAATACATTATCCCACCTATCCCTTAAATTCAAAAATTTGAATAGTTCATATTTTGCTGTATGCTTGTTCTTTGTAATAATTTTAATTTTTCTAAATTTTGTCAGTACAACAATGTGTGAGATAACAAGACTGAGTATTCTGTCAGGCAAGGACTAGTATACATAATGATGTATTTATTTTTCTAGTATATTATAAACAGTGCAAATAAACCATAGACATGTATGGATAGGCCGTGGAAGTGGGTGTGAAAAACGATAAATATATGTACTACATACTCAAAAAAAGAATGACAATTCGCTTATGGAGCGTTCCCTTTTTAATCATATGTCACATTCACTTATACGATACCTATATTACTAGCGTGGCCTATTCTTTTATGGCTATAAAATTAATAAACGTTTTAATGAGAAACCTTAGCGACTACAGTGCTTCACTTACTTTTATAAAATTCCTGTGATATTTTTCTATACAGCGATCGTTTTCCTTCTGTTCAACCTCTACGGTAAAGATTAAAATTTATAATATTAATAATGTAATCAAAAATTTAATATTGATGTTTAATTGCAATTACAACTTGCCATCTGGAGACAGAAAAGCTTCATGTTGGGAGATTCTATTACAAGCAAATATAGAATAGCGATATTAAATAGAGAGAATTACGATATAAATAACTACAAATTTTCATGTAGCTTTATTAGCTTAGTATTATGGTTTATACTGTTATGCTTAGTGTAACAACTTTTCCTTTAGGACAATTTTAATATAAGGCATTTATCGCAAAATGTACGTTTTGATAGCCTATTTTTTCGTAAACAAATGCTGAGTATAAATATTTCTCGGGCATATTTCATATCCATTATAGTTCACCATTTATTAATTAAAATAAAAATATTAATTAATATATTTTAATATTGAATTATAATTTTTTATAATTTAGGCGTGATGCAAGGCAAATTCCGTCTACGACGAGACGGAGGTGATGCCGTTGGGAGAGAACGAGATAGTAGTGAGCACAGATCCGAATCAAACACAAACATCGGTCCAAGCACCTCTATCAATACAAATACTGCTTTGTTGTACACGGATCCATCTCAACGGAGCACGCTCGAATCACGACATCATTACGGAAGTATAAATAGAGAAAACTTGATTACGAATTAAAATAAAAATAAAAAATATTAAAGGTGTGGAATTAGTCCTAATAGAAATATGACATAATATTTAGTAATATATAATCTATTGGACAAATATTTTTAATACAAATGCTACGCATTTTCACTTGTTATGGATTCGTAATTTTCTTCCGTATTATCGATGATAATAAATTATTTCGATTGGCTACTTTGCGATTGAAATGGATTTAAAAATTTCCATTTAAACGAAATACGAAATCAAAATAAAATCAGGTCTGCCTTATCGAAAAATTTTTAAGTAATACTCTTCTATCAGAAAATATGGAAAATGATTAACTAAAACAAAGAATTTTCTTTCAATTTACTATGAATATCGTCGTGGTGTCGAAACAATATTAACTTAAGTTGGTTAGCTGGTTATAACTTTTAAGTAAGCAGACGAAATTTCATGTGCAGTACAAAATTTAAGACAAATTCTTTGTTAAATCAACAATTCTTTTAAAAATCGTTTCGTGCTATTGAAGTATACGAAGACCTGAATACTGACTGCGATTTATATATTATAAATCAAAACGTATAACATATCAAAAAATTTTTATTTTTGATTGGCCTAAGAATTTCTAATACATGATCTGAACTAAAAATAGAAGTGATCTTTAACAAGTGGCATGCTTAAAAATAATTTTTCTAAAACTATAAAAAAAAAAATTGAGATATTCTCTATTTTTTATTAAAATTATATAATTAATGAAAGGTATGCAAAGTAAATTTTAAATAAGAAAGTGCCTTTTAAAAACTATTAAATTTTTAATTTTTATGTAAAATTGATGATAAAATTGATTATTAGACAAATTTTTCTATGAAACAAAATACAACTATAAAAATTGTCTAAAATGATGTCGAACAATTTCGCTTTACTAATGAATGTATTTATTATGAATTGCCTTGCAAAGTAAAAAACATTGCCTATTATTTCATATATTTTGTATAAAAAATTTGTGTAATTTTAGCACTAATTTTGGATCATAGAACTGCAAATAGAATTGTCAAAATTCCGTAAGAAAAAATCATCATCATAATTCCGAAATATTATAATTTGTTTTTAACATAGCACATAGATCTTTACAGTCTTTACACTTTCAGTTCCATTATAGCGTAAGATAAATGCCCTAGTGGTGTTTAAATGCATTTTACTTCATATACACTGAAAATTAAAACACGAAACGATCTAAGTATTTTTCCAGTATTAAACATGATTTAGTACGGTCTAGAGGCTTTGATATGTGATTCTCACGATTATCTTAAAAAATAGGGTCTAAAATTCTCAAAAAAGATGTCACTAAACATAAATTCTTCAAATATTTTTTTCTTACGGTATGCGACAATCTTGTATTTATAATTTGATATGTGTTTTTGGTATTTTAAAAATATTAGCCTACTTCTTTTAAAAATATTAGCTTCTCAGAAGATCTCTTACTTATAATCCAGAAATAGTTTGAAACAAAATATTTCTATGTAAAAAACATATTATTTCCTCGTTTTCAAACACTTTCTTTTCCTTCAATATAAAAAAAATAATCAAAAATAGACCTAACTAATCCAAATCATTCCAATAAAACTAAATATTTGTGTGTATTAAGGAATATATTAAATTATCATAATAATCATTCCACCCACAAAACAAAAATTAAGAATTTTGTTTGTAATAAGTTTTCTTTGTTAAAAGTTATATATTTTTTTGTATAAATTAATTTTAAAAAAAAAATTAATTTAATTTATTATTTTTACTGCAAAAATAAAAGTATTTGTTTTAATTTTTGCCTAGAAAAATTAGAAAATATTCGGTTATAAACTGGGATTTAAAAAAAAAAAATACAGTTATATAGTGTTTAGATATTATTGTTAAATTGTTAATTTAAATGATACGGGGGACTGATTATGGTTTATTAAATTAATCTTATCCATTTACGGTTGTGGTGATTACACAATTTTTAATCGATAATTTCACAATAAATTTAAAGTGAGATCATACTTAGAAGAAATAAGAGAATAGGGTTAATGACAAACCAAAGTTGTAATGTGTAAAGATTTAAAAAATAGTCAAATTTATAACTTAATTAGTTAAATAAGATTGATAGTTGTTAAAAGTTTCAGGTAGCTAGAATTCTGTAGTTTATTTTTTCAAAATGTTGAAAAATGTAAGAAAAATTACTTTTTCTTGGAAAATCTGTGCCTTGTAGGTCAGATAATAGTACAGGAAACGAATTATTGTAATACTATTTTGAGAAAATATGTAATTAAAATAATCTTAAAATGTTAGAAAAGACGAGTTAAGCCAGTAACTACTACATACGATGTTATTGTAATGACTGATTGATCGGTTGATTACGGATCAAATTTGTTCGATTGATCAAAAGAATCTCAATAGAAAATATTTTTTTAAATAAACAATTATATTGCCTTAACATTCTTTTGGACTGAACTAAAATGCTTGACTTGTATACCTGACATAGATTTCACTTTAAAAAAAATCGTAATAAGTCCCCCTGATATGTTTTTGTAATGGACTGATTTTATTCTTTCAGAGGGCACTTCACACAGGGTATAATAAATTGAGTTTACATTACATATGAAATACGAAAAGGAATTTAACAAAGTGATTATGTGCATTTAGATGTGTCTAGTTATTTATCGCAAGGTGATTTTAAGGATAAATAATTCGAATTTATCATGTATTTTATTTAAAGTATAATATTCCAAAATATTCTTTATTTTTTTTTCATTTTTAACAAAAGTTTATATAGAGGGTTCCAATAATGCTACTAAAATAATTTTTATTCAAACAATTCTTAAAAAATGTATTACAAATATTTTCGAGCGTTAATTGATGGTAATTCATAATTCATGAATAAAAGCCATCATGTGTTAGTGGTAAAAGCTAAACAATATTTGTTTTTATTCATAAAAAATATATTGTTAATTATTTTGTTATTTTTCATATTTATTTTTAAGGTTTCGGTTTAAAGAAACAATATAAGATTATTTTTTATCTACAAATGCTCAAAGATATTTCTCGTCGGAAAAAAAATTGGTATCCAGGTTGTAAGAGGTAGAAATGATTAAAAAAAGCTATGAATTTAAATGTCTTGAATATTTGTTGGAACTCTCTGTATATTGTATTAAATAGACATATAAATTTTGCTTTACGTTATACAAAACATATAATTTTAATTTATTATTTGACTGATATAACCTTGAAATTATATAATTAATTTAAACTTTACTTAATATCAGAAATATGCAGGATTCATAGACATTTCATAAAAAGTTTTTATTTAGCTGTCATTGTTTTATAACACCTAATAGTGTATAATAAATTGTAACATTTGAAAACATAATACGTAGAATTGAATTTTTCGATTTTCATCTGCCGTATATAGATTTGAATATACAATTTAATATACCTTAATAAGTAATCAAAATTTTCCCAAAACAAAAAAAAATTTGAAGGGCATACGCATGTTAATATTATATTTACACAAAGTATTTCAATGAGATTAATGAATTTGAAAATAGAAATGTTTTCCAAACTCCGATAAAAAATAAGTGAGATAATCTGAATATTTCATTATCATTTAAAAATTAAAATTATAAAATAAATGATTTTTATGGTGTATTTTTCAATATATTCATGACAATATTTTATTTAAATACATAAATCTGGTAAACAACTTGATACATCATAAAAATCGTGTGTTTTATCAAATTTGCATTTGCTATAGTTGCGGAGTATAAATTAAAAAATAAAAACAGTTGCTTATTTCATTTCAAGGATAAATGTTTTAAATTTTCTTAATAATTAAACCAGTTATATTCAATAAAAACATATTTTTAATGACTTGCTGAAACTCTCGCCTACTAGAAGCTATAATTAGTGAAAATAAAAAATTACTTTGGAAATAACGAATATGTAATGAGATATTTGACATCAGTAACAAAAAACAACAAAATCCCCAAAAAATTTTCCAAAGAATCACTCAGTGTAATGAAAAAACCCAAGGAACTTTGTAACAGATAAAATTTCTATTTTAAATAATTAAAAGTCTAAAAGAAGATCTGTATTACTGTCCTTATTCTCCCAATTATGGCGATTTAACATTCATTTTATACTGGATATTTTTTTAAGTCCATGTTCCTTAACTTTTAGTTATTTTAAGCCTATTATTTTTTTAAATTTCAAGTAAACGAGAGAAACTGGTTGATATAATTACAATAATTTCTCTGAATTGAATTTTCATTTTTCCTTGTTTTTAATGAAACAAACTCGGGTATTAGTTAATATGGCTGTATTGCAATATTATATAAATGAAGATTAATGTTAGTTACTTAAATCCGTACAATATTGTCCAAACTTTTTCAAATGTGTCAATAGTTTGTATTCAACCTTTTTTTGTACTTGGAAATGAAATTTTACCAAAGTTTACAGATACAAAAATTGTAAAGAATGCATTGTAAAAAAAGTTTTAAAGTAATTACACCATTTTATAATTAGTAAGCCAACACTCAAGAAATTGTTAAAAAATAGCAAATTTTGCCGTAAAATACACGCAAAATTAAAACTTGTGTAAAATGATATATTTAACTCAATAAACATATATATATATATATTTAGATGTGTTCAGTATCAAATGGAGTAATTCCTTTGAAACTACAGAATAATCAGGGATGAATAATCTATAATTTTGGTATTTTAAATTCAGTTACCAATAATTAAATTAATATTTATTTTTGATACTTTTTAATTAAATTTTTAAGCCAGTTCCTAATAATTTCAGGTTACTAAACAAACGATACAAAAAAATTATTCCCAAGCGTTTACCTGAATACGCTTGGAAATAATATAGTATGTTCAAATAAAAAATTTTTTCGTATCATCCACAATTTTTCATAAAATTCATTAATTTAATAAAATTTAGCGTATTTATAAAACGCCAGAAAAAACAATATATAGTTGCTTTTACTATTTAAAACATTTACAAATTTAAAAAAAAGAATTGTCTTCATAATGAATAGCGAATACAGTGCAACTCGAATTTAAATGAAACAATTAGAATCAAATCTAGTTTATTTAACGACTACCTCATTATCAACAGTTTATATGATTTTTAAAAGTTAAAATTCAATTAAAGAGCAACCTTTACTTATTTTATCGAGGAATGTTAATGGTCTAAGAACTAACTGGGAATTATTTTGTTTATAGTTTCAAATTTCAAATTGTTTGTCTAAAGCTTGTATTTTCTGGTTATCAAATTTTTTAATTAAATAATCTTTGGTTAAAATTAATATCAGATAACTAACGATTTGAAATGCTGTAAACAAAATTGTGCCTAGTCCCAATTTACAAGTTTTATGTATTTTTAAGGCCTATATTTTTTATAAAATATATATCTTTTTTAAACCATACGTAGTACACATTAGTCTTCCAATATGTGCTTACAAAGCTTTCAATTTTCTTTCCTCTAGGCCAAGAATAACAAATTGAATCGAAACTGATAAACATATAAACGAAACTAAGGTTGATAATTTGTAGAATTTCTTTTTTATTAATGATTATGGTTATTATTTCAACTTTGATATCACTGTCAAGTGGTTTAAATAAATTCCGAAATTAAATTGGAGTATTAAAGCATTTGGTCACCCTTTTTAAAATATAAATTAATCGAAGAGCGCGTCCAGTAAACAAAAAAATTTATATTTTAATAATTCTCAAGATAAAAAATCTTAATCACAAAAACAATTATTTGCTTTTTTTTAAACTAATCAACTAGTTTTAATTCTTATGTTGAAATTTTATCCATAGCAAAGAATACTATGGGCGTCTGTATTCTTTGTCCATTGTCTCTTTTTTATACTGTTAAAAAATTATATCGATAATGAAATATAAATAAAATAAAAATACACACGTTTTTAACTTTTGATACGAAAATATGTGATAAATGTTATCACACTCTATAATAACTGTATGTAAATAAAGGTATTTTTGTCTAGAATAATTCATTTAAAAAATATTATATCTGCTATTTATTAATTATTAATTAATCAATTTAGGAACATTATTTATTTATTAATGTTCACCTATTTAAAAGAATTGTAAGAAATCCAAAAATTTATATTTATCGGCAGAAATATTTAAATAGTAGTTACTTAAATAAAATTATATGTTGCAATCTTGAAACAAATTTAAAAAAAGTCGTACAACACCAGGTAAAGGATCTACTACTGTTTAGAAAGTTTAATCTAAGTTTAATGATTGATTAAAATATTAATATTTTTTATTGATTCAAAATTCTTGAGATATACTTTTACACAGGTAATATGCATTTTATGATTAGAATTAAATTTTTCCTTTAATTGAAACAATCTCCAATATTAGTCGATATTGCAGTATTGAAATATCTAAATGAAAAAAATTTAGTTCCTTAAATCCGTACAAAATCGTCCAAACATTTTCATGTGTCAATAGTTTGTATTGAAGCGTTTTTGTATCTGGAAACGTAATTTTTCCAAAGTTAATAAATACAAATTGAAAATAATTTAAATGTCCAAAAATTTGTATAAAATATACTTATTGTTAACTTAGTTATCAACAATAAAGTTACTATTTATTTTTGATACTTTTTAATTAAATTTAAAAGGCAGTTCCTAATAACTTAGGTTACTAAACAAACAATATTTCCAAGTGTTTGAAATAAAAAAAGAAATAAATAAAAATTTCAAGACTATAATCCATATTCATATAAGTTTAAAACAAGTATCTAAACCTGTATAATTAAATAAGAATTTGTATTTTCTCTTATACTTCATGCTTGTTTTAGCTCTTACACATTTGTGTTATTACCGACAGCGTATGAATGGCATCATTTTTTGGATGTGATATTTAATCAATTCTGTAGAGGTGCCTTAATTTTGACACAGCTTGTTTTATGAGGTGCTATTTAAAATACAGGATATATTCGAAAATTTGGTCCCTTTTTTCTGCGTTAGGGAGCAATTAAATTATTTGGCATATTTTGATCAAAAATTAAACTTGGATGTCACTAGTGCACAATATGATTTTAATATCTTATTAATTGGACGAAAGGATTTTGATATGATGTTTGGAAATGGAGGACATTATGAGTTAAAAATGTATTCGCTCTGTTAAATTTATTCTAAAACAACTTAATGTCGTCTCTTATACGGTGCTATTTAGAAGTATTACACAAATCAAAGTCCTAAATGAAATAAAGTATAATAGAAATATTTAAAAAAATAGTTTTCCAGATTTAGCTTATGACCAAAATTTAATTTTTAATTAGTACAAAATTCCATTTTTATTTTAATTGAGTGATTAAATTAATTATATTTTTTATATGATTATGTTTCGTTGTTATAAATTATTAATGGCAATCATTTGTTTTTGTCTTTTGTGATTTTCATGCTATTTTTAGTTAATACGAAAGAACATTTTTTTGGTGTGACATTTATAAATTAGTTTTAAATAAAATTGTTTCAGTTACATATGATTTTTTATTTTTCTATACAAGCCAATTACCTATACTGGTAATTTATTTACGAAAGTCCGTTACTCACACACACTCCAGTTCCTGTTGAAAATTGAGAATTAACTGGATTGTACAAGGAGAAGATATGGATACAATGAAAAATAAACTGAAATTTTTAATTTTAACTACGAGCAGTAAATACCATAGGCATATTTGTATATATATATACATATATAGATCAATGACAGCATGTACGTAGACAGTAAAGAAAGTACATATGCTCAAGACAAGAATAGCAATACCTCTTGCAGCATTCTCATTCTTATATTATTAAGGCGGTTTATACTTATGCATTTATGGTAAATGTGAACCTACGATAAAAGATAGGTGTCTCTCTGGAAAATCGATAATTTCATTTCGCTATATTGTGGTGTTGTTTCAGATGATTCAAAAATTTTTAAAATCAATCGTTTGGACCCTCGATCTTTTAAAAAAAATTTAAATAATTTATTTTATTTTAATTTTAGTATAAGGAGTGTAATTTTTCTTAAGGGAGGTTAATTTCATGAAGGAAAACACCATTTACGAAATAAATTAGGTTTTTTTTATTTAATAAAAGCATAACAAATTATTACAATTTATTTATTTCGTTTTCGTCTATGTTTGTTCAATTTATTATTCTCGTTATTTAATGCGTTAAAATGTACGATTTGCTTTACACTAGAAATACTTTCACCCAACATGCGTAACTCTTCAAATGCTTGTCGTGATAAACGACCTTCCGGTGAAGATTTTGGTTCGTACAATAGTAATCGTATTGAATCACGAATCATTTTATCCGCTTCTATTAATTTTGAAAGTAAGTCATCAGCTGTAATATCTCCATTTTCATATTCCCTATTCGAAAGAATTACTAATGGTACATGCATCTCGTACAAAGTTATACCTAAAATAGAAGGTATTCCATCAAAATGTACCGCCTCGAATTATAAACTAAATAAATTACCTTTTAATCTAGAAATTCCAGGTTCAATTTTATTCAATAATGGTAGCAAATCCCGACATAATTCTAATTTCCTTTGCAATACATGTTTGGATGGTTTGACATCACGCCGTAAAACATCCCTATAAGCAGCTATTAAGCTTTGCTTTACGTCAATAATTATAAAATTTTCTTTTGGTAATGTTTTCGACAATTTATTTAAAAATGTTTCAATTTGCTTATAGTCTGATTTATCTGAAAAATAATATTATTTTTCTTTATTGTTCACCGCAATTTTCAATAAGGATCTAAGATTGAATGCTCAAAAGGAATTCAAGTTCTCATCGATTCAATGGCATCGAACATAGAGTATTGAACGGCTTTTATTAGAGTTTAAAGTGTAGTTATAAAAGTCCTGTTTTACTGCCTGGGAAAATATCTGAATAAAACTTGTCTGATTAGAGTGTAAAGATATTTTGGGATTATTATAACTCGAAGATACAGTACTGTCTCAGAATGAACGAGACTTCGAATCTTATACCCCTGTAAAGGTTTCCATAATCTTTGGTAATTCATTCTGATTTAAATTCTGCCCTATTCCTGAGTGCCCAGTACTTTAATTCTATTGCTTATATCATCTGCCTTACTTTTTTATGGCTGTGTTCAAAACTCTATGTTAACTGAGTTTAACAGCAATTCTAACCTATTCTTTCAAATTGATTTTTTGCTTCATCCATTGTTGTACGTATTAAATTTCCACAGTATATTTTTTCACAGCTAGCACATTTCCAATTTAACTGAGATGTATATCGTTTCAAGTAATCCGTATGCATTGGATTTACATAACCAGTTTTACATTTTGTACATAAAACTGAACTTAAATAAGTCCCCAATTCGGTCGGATCTGCGCAACGATCACAACTACATTCGAAATACTTGCCCTCCCGTAAATGTTCTTGTCTCTGAAATGTTCCCTAAACGAAAATTTAATAAAATGGATTACTTTAAAGATGGTAATTACGGTGTTCATGGCACCGCGATTTGACTTCCAAGTCACAGTTGGACCTCTTTTGACAGCTTGGTACATTATATTTACTGGATTTTTTTGATAAAAAAACGACTGTTTGAAAAATCTGATATTGTTTTGTATTGACATGCTTAATAAAATTCCATCATCAAATCGTGGTTCCAGAATAACTTTCAATAAAATTTACACCTAATTATTGCTTACCATTAATACATTAGTATAATTAAAATAAACCGTTTGATCCGGTTTTAAGTCTATGCTAGAGCGTACTGATAAATTAAATTGATCGTCAATCGATACATGAGTATTTGATACACAATCGTGTGTCATCAGTGCACCTTTCAAATATAAAGCCCTAATGCAATCATCGCTAGTGACTGACATATCACCAAAATCATTTAATCGCGGAATTCGAGCTTCAAAGCAATTTACATCGACAATACTCATTATTTTCTGAATTAAATCATCTGTTACATCTTCATTTATTAACTCCCATTCACGTAAGACCTGAAAAAGGCAAGTTTTAATTTTGTTTATATGTTACTTTCCATGGATTTTTGAGCGCAGACTGGTATGGAATCCATTTCACACTAACGAATGTGCTGTCTCGTCACTTTATATAGTGGCAGAGTGAACCGGTTTCCAAAACAGTATGACCTTGTTTTCCAGACAAGTTAGTTCCTTGAGGCGTTCAAGATCAATCATTGATTGGAATCTTGAACCCTGAAGGGCCTGAATAGCATAGAAAATGATGAAATAATGAAATAATGACAACTAGTTACCTTTATTATTTTTTGTTGATAATTTATCCATATTGGTGTATTACGTCGTTTTTCGATATGACTTTCCAATTTCATAAATTCATTCCATAATTCTATGTTATTGTCTTTTAATAATAAACATCGAAATGGTAATATCACTTGTAAATTTTCTAAAATATTTTTTGGATGTAATAAATTTGATACAGCTCTAAATGCATTACATTCAGGCAATGAATGTCCTAATAATGAATTTACAATTTTACAATTCGAATTACATATTGGTATTAATTTACAGTTTGGACAAAAATATGGTTTTAATCCCAATAAGGACCTGTAGCAATTTAAACATATTGGTGAACTGTCTACTCTGGGTCCAACTACTAACGGTGTTTCAATTATTATCGGTTCACCAGCTTTTATCGCTCTGGTCGTTACCAAGTATCTGAAAATAATTATTTATCAATTGATAATTTAATTATTTATTTGAAATTTTTATATAAATGAGAACTGATTTTGAGAACTGCTAAAAACTTATATAGAACGATAAAGATTTTATTTATATACGAAATTTGATTCGTATTGTTCTATAAATTTTACTAAAAAAAAAGTATCTATATTAAAGATATATACACACACACAAAAAGGTTAATTATTTAAATACACTAAATATTGCTAAGTGTTAGTGTATTTTTAATTACTATCATTAATACAATACACTAAATATGCAGTTTATATGACGAATAACCTAAACAGTTACCATAAAAATATTTCAGGTGAAAGCTTTTTGTTTTTAAGAAACAAAAATGTTTTCTATTTGAACCTTTCATCTATCTTTTATAGTTTAAAAAATGGATCATGATCCTATGTGACCCGATTTACCACTTTTACTCATTTACGAGCTTAAACTATTTTTACCAGAGACAGGCAGGCAAGTGAAAATAAATTAAGTGATTCTGGGACACCTATATCAAAATTTGGTTGCCTCCAATATTTCCAAGCGTTACAAATTTACTGTACCCTAATATATTGTTGGATATGTTATTTGGATATTCATAAAACATATATTGAATCCAACATCGATCATTTTTGACGCTAGTATGATATCCATCATTATTAATAATACAAATCTATAACGTGCTTTGTTAACTAGTGTAGTGTGAGTGCTAGTATTCTAGATCCTAGTATGATCTCAGGACAACTACATCTCTCTCACTCTGCCTTTATATAGCCCCCTCAATTTTAAACACGGCACTGATTATCATTATCACGTATTTAATAAAATTTCTTTTTAAAAAAATCGGCTTTATTCACCAATAACCACTTGTAATAAAGTTTATATTCATTAAAACACGTGTTTTTTATTTTAAATAAAATTATTTTAGATTACATAATCAAATGAAAATGAAAACTAACCGTCCAAGTATTTCACTATGTTTAATTTGATAAGGTAAATTTTTTTTATCACTTTGCTCGTCGATATTCATATTTGATGGTGTAATCTCTATAAATATGATTGTAATATTGATAGTAAAATTTGGGTAGGTATTGTTAAAAATATCAAGCTATTTATTCATTTATCTTAATTAAGTTTATTAAAATACACATGTACATAAATTAAGTGTATATATTATAATTTAATGATGTTACTGAGTGATGTTTTTAATTTGTATGTATGCGTGCGTATAGGTATAGATGAATATGGGAGGTAGACACATTCATTTTTATTTTTTTAATTACATATGAGAATATTCTGTCTCAGTTCATTATTCGTTCAATGTTCATTTTTACGTTTAGTAGATATATTTAAATAACTATTTTCAACTTGGTATGATTATAATTACCTACATGTACAGGCAATACTTAAACATAATCAATATTTGTGGACTAGAAAAATCAGACGAGAAGATTATGTTTACATACCCTAATAAAAATAAGCCAATCAAAATCATTAGAAAATAATTTCTATTTAATCCTATTCAAGCTGATTAAATATCTGGAATAGCTTTCAATCATAATGAATAGAAAAAATTTTTATTGAAGTGCGACTTCCAACAAGGTTGCGTTGGGGTATGAAAGCACTGTTGCGTTAAACATTCAACGCTCCTGGGGAGGGGGAATAGAAAGAGACAAAGCGAGAGTGAATCAGTGAATTGTAAGCAATGTTAATAAAGTTTGTTTTAAAGAAACAATATGAGTTCACTAAAAATCAATTTCCACCCCTTCCTATTTTCATTTCCACATTACGAAGTTTCAGTTTATCCGTGCGAAGGGACTCCACGAACTACTTCTTTTTCCTATTCATTACGATTACAACCTATTAAACCCCATTCAATAGGGTTTAATCAAAATGAATAGGAAATTAAATTTGATATTCATTGCGATTCATCTCAGATTCAATTCTATTAAAATTAAATACGACATTTTTGTTTTTTTTATTTATTTATAAGACATTTAATTAACCAAAAAGTTGAAAATGTTAGTATTTCTGTTTTTGTGTTTTCTTGAGTAATTAAAATAGAGAAAGAAAATTTTCAGGATATTGTTGGTGATTTTTAAGATTATAACTCGAATGGGTATATCGACTGCTATTGCATGTCATAAACATTACAAATAGTCCAAATGTTGATATTGAAGCATATGTAGAGTTTTTAATCAATAAAATATGACAGTTGTAATTAACAACTGTTTAAATATTATTTGAAGTGATTGTCGATCGATATGTGATTTTATTCTAAAATGTATTAAAATCGTGTTTATTTTAAACTTTTATGTCCCTAATTGATATCAACAATGAAACGTCTCGGGTTCTATACCCAGCAAATACACACAGGATATTTAAGCAATTTCAAGTTTTTAATAAAAAATTTATTATAATAAATAAATCATACATATAAATAAAACGTAACAAAATCGAATTGCTTACAAAACAAACAAAAAATCTTAAAAATAATACTTTTAATTTTTTGCTAAATTTCTAAAATTATATAATACTAAAATGTAACTTTTTTGTATTCATGTCATTTGTTTACAAAATTTTCAAGCAGGATTGTTAGAGTTATTTTTCCTGTCCCATGTCGCATGGGCAAGATATGAATAACTTTCTAGATATATATATTTTAAAAAATTGATTAATAAATAATCATCACATCATTACAAAGAAGCAATCATCAGTTCCATGTTATCACGGAATTGTTGCAACATTTCTTTGGCACCAAGACCTAAAGCACCTTCTGGACTACTGGGATCTTCAAGACATAGTATTGTAGCAGATTCTTCTAAGATTTGTGCTGCCTCATTCAATTTCTTTCGTAACTGTTCTGTATCTATTGTTCCATACTGATATTGACTTTTTGCAAGATATATTATTGGTGCATGAAGTTCGTACAAAGTCATACCTGAAACGAGTTTTTGAAATCCATTAGATAAAGCAAGGATATAGTTGAGAAGAGTAGTGGGTCGTTTGACAGGGATCTGCCAGTTGAGCTATCACCTTCATAATTTGAGAATCTCAGACGATCCTACCTTCTCTGGAGGGTTCTTTCTTTATACCTTGAGCCAGAAGCCATCCTGACCTTCAGGTGATGAAATGTTCTAAAGGAGGATACAGAGGAGAGTAAAACGCACATAGCTGCGGCTATTAAAGGACGTAGGATCACTTCAAGAAGTTTTACATTTTATCACTTATAGAGGTTTATTCAATGCTTCAAGTAGTCAGGATAAAACGGATAGTAATCTTTATACAGAGTCTGCTATTAAGAGTGTACATACGTGTTGAAACTTGTCCAGATCAACATTCAAATTCAGCTGGACATCGACAAAATCGAAAAAAAGAAATCTCAGTTATAAATATTTAATTGTTTTCAGTAACAGAGGTATTTTGATGCAAAAATGTCGGGATTCCAATGTAATTAGTAGTAGAGATTTTTTTACATATCCTATCTGCGATTTGACATCGAAAACTGGTATATATGTCATTAAATTTGAACTTTATAAAATAATTTACCTCTTAATCGGGTATAACCAGGTTCTATTTTATCCAATACTTGTAAAATTTGTTGACATAATTCAATTTTCCGTTCAAGAATTAAATCTGGTAAATCATCCAACGTATAACCTTCTGCACGCCCATATAACTGTGTTAAAGCTTGCCGTATCGATGTATGAATATAATGGCGTGGATGTAAAATTGATCGATACTTCTTTCCTAATTGTTCTCGCATTTCAATCGCTTGTGGTGACATTCCATACTCATCACAAGCATCCAATTCAGACTGCATCATTAACAATGCTTTTTTAACAGCTTCGCCGCGTGTTTGAAATTCACAGTGTGTACATTTCCAGATTGCATTTGAATCTGTTGGTTGACTAGATAATATAAGTCCATTATCACATTTTGTACATTTTAGTGATCCAATATGTGTGCCTAATTCAGTTGGATCCAAACATCTGGCGCATGTACAATGGAAATATTTTGTTTCCGCAAGTGTTTCACGTCGAAGAATTGTTGGTGTTAGTACATACGTGTAGCATGAAAATAGTTCGTTACCATTTTCAATTGAAACGGATGCTCGAACAGTGACTCTAGAAAATTTAAGGAAAATCATAATTAAATTATTTGTGGAGAGGTTACTTCAAAGAAGAATTATTATAAGATAATTTTATGATAAGTGTCGACCGTGCTTTAAAGTGCTATAAACAAGTACTCTTTTAAAGTCAAATAAAAAATAAACACTTGTGCCAATTATATTGACCTATAATTTGACGTTATTTATATTTCTACATCTTTTCGCAAAGATCACCCACATCAGTTTTTTAACCTTTTGTAATCTTTTCCAATAATTTTATATTTGACCACAAAAAAGTATCTTCTTTCCAAGTTACCTGAAATCTTGTGCAGGATCTTGAGTGGGACCAGCCAAAATAGAATGTGCTGTATTTGGAACACAAGAATGTGAAATAATTCCTAATTGTGGATACAAGGCACGCACATTTGTCTCACTAACTGATCGTGCTTCATATGCATTCACTTCCAAAATTCCACAAACTTGATGAATTAAATCTTCGCTAAATTGTTCAGATAGTTTACAACGTTCCCTTAAAAATTGAACAATATTTACACGTTCCGCTTCCCAGAATGGTCCTTGCTGGCGTTTCTCATTATGAGACATCATCATACCAACTTCGTCATCCCATTGTTTTTGGTGTTCTTGCTTAGCTAATAGTACTCGAAGCGGTGTTATACAATCAAATTGTGGATCTGCTAATGACATATCGTCAGGTTTTTTCCATTCAACACCAGCTTTACTGAATATTTTACATTCGCCATTGGCATGTTGCGTAATGTTTTCACATTCTGAACGACATACGGGCCATTTACATTTCGAACATAATGTTTGTCCATCAACATAGGCGTAACATCCCAAACAAATTGGTGGGGAATCTGAAATTAAACGAATTCTTGTTAAGAATTAATCTAAAAAAAAAAGTGAATCAAACCAGGACCTCCATCTTTGTTGTAAGCGTACCAGAAGAACCTTTGTTGTAATTTTTTTAGAATTTTCAATTTATTTTCTTATTCAAAACAAGTGTTTTCTAAAACCTTTATTTACGCAGAAAGATTTCCAAATAAAAATGAAAATTTGTATTTTTTATATTTCAGTCCTTTATCTGTATACTTATAAAATATGAGGGTATATTAAATTTAATCTAAAATTTGATATACCGGTCTGTAGGCAAACAAATTTTAGAAATAAGTTTTTCATTAAAAACTGCGGTTTTCAATAAATAAAACAACAGATTACGGCTCTCAGGTGTAAACAAAAAATTGGGTTCGCCGAATCCAAAGCCAAAAAACCAAACTGAATAAAAACATGTAAATAACAAAATATTGTTAATTAAAATTGGGAAAGGTCAATATAGGAAAAATTTCAACGACTACAAAAAAATACTCAAAATTGATGAATACCTACCTATTTTCGGACCAACTGCAAATGGAGTTTCTGTTAAAATTATATCGCCCGCTTTTAGTGCTTTCGTTGCGACCGCATAACGACCCACTTTTTCATTTTTAAGAACTTTATAACATTTTGTATCACCGCCCATTTTTAAAACAAGTTCAAAAACTTTGGCCAAAAAAAATTAAAGCTTTATTAAAGTTTTGTTTGTTTGTTTTTTTGCTATGTCTTAATCAAGCGTTATTTGCTTACTGACATTCGGATTATTTGCAAGCGTCATTTTATACATTGCATACTTTCATTCTCGAAACATCTTGAGTGTTCTGTTTTGGCAAATGTATAATTAAATTTGTTTCTAAACTATTTTTAGAACATATTTATTTTGTATTTTATTGTAATTGCGGTATTGTGTATGATGATGGTTCAAAAATCACTTTCGAAATTTTTCTATTTTTAACTTATCTTTGTTTATAAAATATCTAGAAATGCATATAAAATTAAAATACAAAATAATTAATTTTTATTGATTCTCGCCGAAATAAAAATTTCGCTTTACATAATTTAGGTAAAATATGATTATAATTATTAAGGCACAAAATTTACGAACATCAACAATTAAGACATTTCTAGTGAAGATAACAACTAATAGTATTAATTGTTTATATACTCCGCGTACGGTTGAAGTATTTTGGAAAATTTAGGACACGATAAAAATTTTTTAATAATTTAAATTGATTAAGAGTTTGCTCGATTGGTTTTACAACCACCTTCAGTACCTTAAAACAATACTATAATATACTTTAAAATATCAATAATGAAAAAATAATAATTTTACCCTCTTATAAAGAGAAATAAATTAAAATTAAAATATTCTTAAAAAATTAATATGGTTGATTAATGTTTAAATCGCTTTTAATTATTAACATTATAAAAATATGTAAAATATCTATTGATTAGATGAATTTGAGATAAAATTGTGGCAAATATATGAAAAAGTTTTTTTTTTTAATTTGAATTTTTCTTCTATATCTTTTGGCTTAAAAGATGAATTCATGGGACTCATAAAACGGATGGTTGAAAATCCGATGGGCTCATAAAAAGAATATTTGAATACTTATACCAAAATTTGGCTAAAGTATCTTCAACATTTTTAAGCGTTACAAACTTTTGATTAAAGTTATAGACACAATCCACATTATAATCAGTACTACCTATTCCCAATAAATTTGTATTATTTAAAGTTATTTTATTTTGTTTTTTTTTTTCACATAAAGATATTTTTAGAATTCTTCGTTACACATCAGGGATGCATTCAGAAACGGCTAAACTTAGAACTATGCAATTGTACTTATTTATAAAACTAATAAGATTTTATTATATCTTGTTCAGGTTCGGATTAAGATTGCATTGAGCTCTAGATTTTTTACAACTTTCACAATCTTACTTAATGTTTTTTTTTTCTTTGATAAACATTATTTTAGCAATAAAAGAGTTTAAGAAATCTGAATTTGAGCAATCTTCATTTTGTCATAAATAATACAAAAATAATTGTATCACACAAGTCTTATCGATCAAGCGAAGTGCGGTGTTACTATTTGGTAAACTAACTAATCATACTCTGGAAATTTATTGTATAGGATATGTATTCACGAAGATACTCTTCTCCCCTTATGCTTCCTATAAGCTTTAATGTATCTTGATCTTAATTAGGCCAATTGTTAATTTTGTCACATTAGATTATCTTGACCGCAATGAAATGCTGCTTATGTTGGTCAATCAGATAGATTATTTTTAACCAGGTACAAAGAGCACATAAACAGCCATAAAACTTCTTATAACTTCTCCATTAACCTTACCATTATAGGTCATAAAATTGAGTGTGAACACAAACCGGAGGTATGACAAAAGCCAAAAATTAAATTTGCTAAAAGCCCTGGAGATCAATATAGTAAATAAAAAACCAAATTTTACAATTTTAAATAATTAAATAGACTTTAATAACTAGCTCCCCTTTATTAAATTTCGAAATAATAAATATCGAAAAAATATTTATCAACTCCACCCACAGTTTCTGCATTCACAATAATCTTACCTTCTTTCCCTATATATTTCCAAAATAAAAGAATAACTATTCATTCAGTTGATAATGACTTTATAAGTCGAAAGTGCACCCGTAATTAAAAAAAAATTTTAATATAAAATTAGACAAAGTTAATAGTTTTCCACTATTTTATAATAATAATATCATATAGGCGGCTAAATAAAAAAAAATTGAAAACATATTTAATCAAAATTCATAAAAATAAGTACCTATATTTTTTTTTATTTAAAAATGTCATAAAATATTAATAGTTGCAAAATCCAATATTTTTAATAAGTTCATTTAACCGGATGTAGAATGGACAGATTATCAGAAGATTATTTTTTTGGAAAAACATATAATTCACCTCGAAAACAACCAACATCCCCGACAACTTTACAAGAGGAAATAAATCTTTCACGACAACCGTCAACACCTACAAACTTCCCTAAATTAATCGAAATTCAAAATGTTCCAGAAGGTGCAGAAGAGGAAGCCCGAGAATGGGTATTTCATTTTTATATATTACTAGCATACGTTACGCAGTTTCATTCGCGTAGGTCCCGTTTCCGTGAGAATACAGGGATAAAAAGTGCCCTGATAAAATAGTCCTATTCAATCGTATAGAAATGCATGAGACATGCCGGATTACAAAAATAACATCTATTTAACGATTGGATGCTTAGTTTTTAAGATATCGCTAAAAATCCGATTCAGGGGCCGATTTAGAGGATGTATTTCATGCAATATCTCAAAAACTAGTCGACCAATCGTAAATTAAATATTATTTTTGAATTTTATAAACTTTAATTATCCTAGAAAACACACATATTAGTATACAAAATTTTGAACTTTTTATCGGTTTTTTAAGGTTTTCTTATATAATAGTTTATACCTTTCGGTCGAGCGCTCGGTAGGTACATACACATTACAAAATTAACAAAACATTATATTAATAT
>JAEMTY010000448.1:0-25000 GCA_020423425.1 Chrysopa pallens
TTTGCATTTTGTAGTTTTGTGTAAATCAAAGAAACTGTAAAGCTTATTTAAGATAATCAAAACTTAATTAAATGGTAAAATGAAATCAATAAATTACAAACAAAACTTTTTGTGATTGGGCCAAACAATATAATTTTTACTGAAAGAACGTATGCGACAATAAAAATTTGAATTCCACATTTTAAGATAATACTTCGAAAGCAGACTTCTAAAGCAATTTTTAAGGAAAAATTTTCGGTTTCATGTACTTTAAGGGAGCATTTGATCCCAAATTTTTACCTAATTACACATTAGGTGGATCGATCTATGATATGTCAATGAATTGCTACACTCTCCATGGATGTCGACCAAAACTATTCTTATCTACTCCAAACAATTTGCGATTTACTGTGGATGACATTTTTTGTAAATCTCTTTCGAGTTTTATTTATCGATATTGGAAATTTTTTTCTTCGACTTCCAAAATTTGCATATACATTAACATTTTGGACCTTCTGAACAACTTTTTATGTCTGCTGATTTGCCTGCCTGTTAAAATCATTCGGACGAACGATCAAAACGCTTAAACTACTGGACTGATATTACAAGTTTTCGGTGAAAGTAGTCGGAAATAGTCTTATTTTACAATGGCGATTTTTCTCAGATTTTTTCTCGATACAGTTTTTTAGTCATTTTTTGTTAAATCGATTATTTTGGAAAAACAATGTTTAAAAAGAAAATTGTGAAGAAAATGTAATATCATAACTGTTTACGTAAACATTAGGAGGAATTTCTGTGTCTATTATTGATAGTGTATTTTATTAACCAAGCTTGGATCGTACAAAATAACCTTTAGAATTTATTTTATATTATATTTTTAATTTTTATTTTCTTAAATACCTTTCGTTAGCTTTGTATTTATTTTTTTTTTTGTACCCACAAATTTATGTATGCAAATTAATAGAGATAATCTTACAAATGGAAATTCTCAACGCAAACACAAAACGATACAATTTATATTTTTTTTTATTTAAAAAAATTCTTTTTCTTGTTCTTTAGTTGTCTTGGTTGAATCATTTTTGTATTAAATTGACGACAGTACTTATATATATAAAACGATGTTGCAAGTTATATATTCCAATAAAAAGAACACAAAACTCTGTTGAAACCTTCTTTAATTTACATTATATACATTTTATCACAGTCAGTTGCATTTTAATTAAAGATAAAGTATTAATTAAAATATATCTGGTAATTAAACAGGTCATTTATACCCTTTTTTTTCTCTATAGACTTCTTTTTATTTAAATATATTCTCAGATGTTATTAAAAATCAAAACTGGTTTTGGAATATATAAATATTCATTTTAAGAGTAAAGATTGTGGGAGCAACCATTCAATAAATAATGCTGAATTCGATAACACCCCCAAATAATTTTAATAATTTGCAAATTTGTATGTATATTAAATTAAGATAAAATTCGTAGACAACAAATTTTGGTACAGGTTTTCTTGTAGCTGATTGAGTTATCAAAAATAATGAAATAAAATTTCAAACATAATTTTAAATTCACCTCAATACTTATTTCAAATATTAGGTAATCATCATGAGAATAAATTAATCTTATTAAATTTTGAGATATCTTTTTTTCAAACTCAGGTAAGATTACCTATTAAGTGTAGTTTATTAATGTTAATAATTAAAAATAGTTAATCCAATTGTATAAAAACAATGAACACATTAGTTATATATTATATTTTTATATTCGACATACATAATAAGTAAGAGTATATTAATTTTAGTCTAATGTTTGTAACGCTACTTAATATTGACCGCACAAACAAAATCTAAGAGGTCTTTAAACAAGCGGTAGACATTTTTTCGGACCACTTAGTGTTTATTCAAAGTAATATAATAATTATAAATACACAACACATTTACATAAATTATTATTTAAAATTTTAATATATTTTTTGTTTTGTTAACTTTTTGTTGTATTTATATTTAAAACAACAAAGAAAAAAAAATCATGGTGGTTTTCATATTTATTTAGTAATGCCTTATTGGCATTGTAAAGACTACATAATATGTTTTTGTATATTTGAATAAGTCACCATTTAAAAAACTCAACAATTATTACACAGATTTTAAGTGTGTAAAACTTAAGTTATCGTAAGTACATAATGTGTGTGCATAAACTCGAATAGAATGAATCTTAGCATACTTGAAGGTCATACGAATACGGTTCCTCATGGAGATTTTACTTAATAAATAGTATGACATTTGAAAGTTGGTAAAAACTGCATTACTAATTGAATTTTGTTTCCATATATCTTAACTAGCTGGTATACGTTGTTTTGCTACCGTAAATCTAACCTTAATGTATTGTGAAAGCCTGAAGAAAAAATATTATATTTTGAAACGTCGCTTACTATAATAAAAAAGTGGAAAATTTAATATTTGTAGTAATCTTATTTTAATAAATTTTTTTTAGTAATCGACAGGTGCCTGCCGTATTCATACAACTTTAACATACTTTTAAATGTTTCACAGAAGTGGTTTGTTTTTGATGATGGCTGGAAATGTTGTTTGAAGTGATGAATTGTAACCTTGTCGTCTGGTGTTTGCTAATCGATTGCTATCTTATTGATTGCTGATTCGATGCACTTGTCACAAAACTTTAAAAAGATGCTTTTTATCGGTACTGCATTTTACGATTTGTATAATAGCCTTGCATTGATATTATTTTCAGAATTCAAAGAAATAAAACAAAAATGCAGAGATAGTGATTTTTAAATATTTTAATTCTTTTTAACGAAAACGGAAATAAAACTTAAAATAAATCGAATAAGGGGACACCCGGGTTTGAACCGGGGACCTCTCGATCTGCAGTCGAATGCTCTACCACTGAGCTATATCCCCATCTTACTACATTATTTAATAGAATTTTGAAATTATGTACAATTTTTTAATCTTGCTAGAAAACAGTTTTGTATACGGCCTGTTGTTCATTAGAGAAAAATTAAGAATTATTCACAACCGAATTAACAAGGGGATATAGCTCAGTGGTAGAGCATTCGACTGCAGATCGAGAGGTCCCCGGTTCAAACCCGGGTGTCCCCTAGAATTTATTTTCGTTTTGGTTACACACAAATCCATGAATGAAATAGCTTCAACAAAATCTAGTTTCCTGTAAATATTAACCAAAATTCCCCTTCTCCAAAACTATAATTTGATGACCGTATTACCGTGTTATTTGATATTCAAATTTTTTAATAATCTATTTAAAGAAAAAAAAACAGAGTTAAATAGTTTCCTGTTTCCTGTGTTATTAAAAATTAATTTCAACAACACCAAAACGAATAAAAAAAATTATAAAAATTTTTTTTTTTAAAACTTGTTTTCAATTGATGCCTATGAACTAAATCAATAGAGGAATTCTTCTGAACTGAACTGAATGTTTGATTCGAGTTCAAGAACTTTATGGAGTTTACTTTATCGGAATGTATATCAAAAATTTCCATATATTAATAATTTTTAATTTATGAACTATTTATTACAAAACTAATAAACTTTATTTATTTTTTCTTGTTTTTATAGTTCGTGTAATCAATTTTTAACCGCTTTATGTATTGAGTTACAAACACAATATACGTTTGTACACATCGGTTACAAAAAATTTGTTCCAACTGAAAAAATGTCACAAAAATTAACATTAACAATAAACCTACAATTTTCTAAAAAAGTAATGAACCTGCTAGAGCCAATTTTATTCAATTTCGAAAATTTTGGTTTCTTAAAAATTCATGTATATTCCTGATAGGAAAGTAGAACCTAAAGTAATCCTAAAAAAAATACCTTGAGAATTTGCTGCATAGGTGATTTTTAGGTTAACTTAACTCCAAATTTATAAATTAAGGGCTAAAATTAATAAAATTTAAATAGTATGCAAAGTTGTAAGCATTATTGAGATAGAAATAGTATCAAAGCATAATTGATCAATGAAAACAAAAATAACCCAATTTAAAAGTTATTGGTCTGGCTTGAGAGGTCCAAAACCATCACGGATTGTTTCTCTAGAATTGCAATAGATACATTTTTTATTGAACACAAATGTACATACAAGTTATTTTTAATGGTCGCATTGGTCGTAATAATAATGCCGGCATCCATTGATTTATTTTTATAGTTGCAAACAGCAAAGAGCTGTGAATTAATAATTCTTTTTTACTGTAGTAGACCAGGGTAGAAGCCTTTAAAAACTGTTAAAAGTGGCCAAAAAAAAGTATAGTGGGAAACCCATTGGAAGAGAATATAACAAAAATGAAAGGAAAAAAATTTACGGACGATCTGAATTTGGGAAATGGAAGGGGGTGAGCGTTTTTAAGAGTAAAACCCTCGCCCATAGGGTTTATCTCGATTTCCAGAAAAACTACAATTCCTATGGAAAAAAGTTAAAAAGCAAAGTTGTAGATAAGAAAAAGATCTACAATTTTTGTATTTACACTTTTTTCACATACCCTCAAAAAAATTTTTTTTTTTGTAAAAGATAAATCAAAAATCAAAAACTTGACGTTATGTTAAAAAAGTTTAAATACAAAAGTTGTAGATCTTTTTATTACCTTCAACTTTGTCATTTAACTTTTTTCCATAGGACTTGTATTATAACCGGAAATCGAGATATTCCGTGTTTTACCCATAAAACCTCACCCCCTTCCACTTCCTGACCTCAGATCGCCCTCTAAATTATTTTTCCTTTCATTATTGTTATTTTCTCTTCCGTTTTCAATGGGTTTCATCCTACTATAATTTTTTCTTTTTGGTTTCAATAATTTTCGACCCTGGTCTATAGTAGATATACCAATATACAACAGGTATGGATATGGGCGTTTATTGTTTATTGGATAATCGCGTCACACAAGCGATAAAATTTTTATTATTACATTTCAATAAATTTGTTTTATTAAATTGTTTGATTTGAAAATAATACACCATCGTTGGATATTCATAGCTATGCCTGTGCTATCAGTAACTTCATTATGTGTGAAATAGTTTTTAAATTGCTATTCGAAACGAATTCATCATTTGTGCAAAAAAAAAAACACAAACACAATGGGCGCATTGATTTCGATTGTTTTCAACACACACACACAAACAAAATATATATAATGCCTCTAAATTGGTTTTTTGTTTCTTGACATTTGCCTAAAAACTCCATGCAAAAAAGAAAAAAACGAATGTTTATTTTATGAGTTAGACGTTAATTTAAGTTGATTCAGGTAGAGTCGGTTATACTAAAAGAATTTTTAATTACTTATTTAGTTATTTTTAATTTAAATATTTGTTTTATTATTTTACCATGCAAAAACGATTTATGTTCATCAGTATGGAAATTGTTTTTTTTTTTCACTTTTAAAAAATTGAAAACGATACAAAGATTTCCATCACATCCCCAACAAATTATTGAATCCGATTTCTTGCACCGTTTTTTAGTATAATTATTATTTATAATAAACTCTATATAGATATTACTATGTCACGAGCATAATACATTGTGTCTTATATAAACGTTTGTACTTTTGTAATATTTTAGTATTTTATTGATTTCTTTTAACATTTAATGACAGGAGAAGTAATGTATGAAAGATGATTTTTAAAAAATTAACTAAAAAACCCAGAAATTCGGATAAAATAATGTGACATTCAAATTGATACATCTGCAATACGAAATTTGGGTAAAATTATTTTAATTAAAGAAGGTTTTGAAGTAAAACTTCTTAAGGCATATCTGACTTGGGGGAGAAAGCTGGTGAATGCGTGACGAGAGCGTTACGAAAATCGTGTGATCGGTCGAGACGAACGGAAGTTGAGAGGGAGATATAAGTTAGTGAAGATAAAGAGAGAGTATAAGGGCAAGTTTTAGGCAAACTTAGAGCTTTATTATCTCATGATCTAAAAGGTTTAAAACTTCTGGATCGCATATAAAACATTATTTTGAGCCCGTGAAAAAATTGTGAAAAATTGTCGAAAATGAGAATTTTGATCAAATAGCTTTTAGACTATAAACATTTTTTTAAAAATAAAATAGTGTAATGTCTACAATCTTCGAGAAACACCACCACATTCTGTTTAATCTCGTCTATATATCAAAGGCAATAACGCATGCAGGATAAGACAGGTTTCATGTAATAAATATTGTATTTACACAAAGCTATTTTTTATATCTGATTAACGCATACACACACTCAACGAACAAATATTTTATTACTTCACTTGCACAAGGTCATTCGAGAATTATTGATGATTCGAATAACATTTTTTATTTTATTTAAACGATGTGGTATTTGTATTTAGCTTATTAGTTTTAATATTACCTACCGACTCTTGAAAAAAATTAATTAATTGATTTTATCAAAATATATTTTAATTGTATTTATTTACAGGGTGTAATAAAAGAAGCGATGATTGGATAAATATCAAGAAGTTATGGATTTTTTAATGACATATAAATGCAATCGAAATGACATGAATTTTTTAATGAAAAACAAATTAATGATTGGGTATTCTTTTGAAAATATTGATTCAAAAGTTGTGAACGTGCTTATTAAAGTGGGTAACAGTACATATCTGTCAATTTTTTCGATCTGTAAACATTTAATTTTAAAACTGTTTGTGTGAAATAACATTAATTAACGGAGTTAATTTTTTTAAGATTTTCCAAAGACACTAACTTCAATTTCTTCTATTTTTCTTAAAATTTTCATAACCAAAAATTACAATTAAACATTTTTTTTTTTTAAATTATTCAATTATTTTTGTTTGACTTTTGCTGTACAATGTTATTACAACATTTTAGCTACTCGTGGCGCTTAGATCGATTAAGTACTATGCACGATACGAATACAGTTATGAATCTAAATATGAATTTGATTAACATAAATTTGCTAATAAATTCACACTCCATCAAATAATTTACACAGCAATGAACTTCGTTAAACAAAAGAAGAATAGTTTTTTCATTGATACATAAAAAAAAAAAACAATACGAATGAAAAAAAACAATTAAATAAATAAGTTCGTTAAAAAAACGAACAAACAGAAATACACCTTTTATAAAGAACTAAACTGAAGTTAGAGTTTAGTTAATTTATTAATTTCATTTAATTCACAAAGATAATTACGAACCATAAATCCTGTATTTTCTTGGTAATTTAAAACTTTTTTTTAAAAATTATATTATTAAATTTATATTCTAATGCTTTTATATTATCTTTTTATTTTTACATCTTATTTCCGTCTACACACATACAAGTCTGTCTCTCTGTCTGTCCTGTAGTTATTATTCATTGTTTATAACTAACTTCACGCTAATATAATTTTTTTGTTTTTAATGTAACTATTCGAATCGCATCAATGATTTTCATTATACGATTTTATTGTTTTTATTGTTAGAATCGGGGCGAGTCTTATTGCAAAATAATTTTATTTTGTTTTATATTAAAAATATTATTGGTAGACATGTTTCAGCGAAATATAAATAAAAAAAAATAGTAACTTGCTACCGATTTATTTTATACTTTAAAAGATACACAATATTTTGCACTTTAATTGAAGCGTCTTTACTTCACAAACATGAATTTGAAATTATTTTTAATGAATATGGATGTTCAAAATCTTAATTAAACAAAGAAGATTTGCCTAAATGACATCATACATGTTCATCTCCATACTGATTATAAGGGTTATTCTACGAGGTCCTATCGATGTCCATGGTACTTATATACACTGTCCTTCAAAATTTAAAATAAATAATGTTAGTATGCATAAATGAGTATGCATGAATAAAAATGTTATATAAATTATATTAATATTCAAAAATTTTATTGGCCGATTTTTCTATAAAAAATGACCGCTTATCATAGAATCACCCCTAAAACTTTTATTGCAAAAAAGGGACGGAAAGCAATTTTTAAGAACTTATAACTTAAACGTTTGGTATTGAGCCTACTTTCAAATTTCGATGAGTGAAATAATTTTTTATTCTTCATTATCATCCTTATTTTGCAGGTGCGTGAGAAAATACCACAAATATTATTTTTTGAAACTAAAAGAAATAGATTTATTAATAATCTATGCGTAGCCTAAAAAACTATTTTTTTTACTACCCATTAAATCCAAAAAAAAATAGATAAAACTATATTTTATTGTTTTTACATCATAAAAAACTAGACACCTGCTACAATTTTGAATATTTTTTAATACTAATTTTTATAGCCCTCAAACTCTTTTGCATTTATATTTCAAATTAAGAGCATTCGAACATTCATCGACTTTGAATTTGATCGATTATTTATTTATTAAGTTTAAAGTTATTCCAAGAATTGAACAACATAAAAAAAATACTAATTTTAATATTCTCATAATTTTTTTTAGACATTTATTTGTTTAAATATTAATTAATTTTTTTTTTTGAAAGAATCTCAGTTACAAGATTACTATTAACAAGAACAAAAAATTGGGCATAAAATAATTTTATTTTTTTCTTTATTTTGACAAACGTGTGATACAGTTTTACGAGAGTAGAAATATTAATTATCTCTAGTTACTACAAACGAGATTTTAATGATCACCTAGTCGTCGTTTTGGGTGGTCTGCTTAGACTACATAAATGTCTAGGGCGAGAATTTACTGTTTTAGTGTCTTTTTTTTCTCTAAAAAAAATTGTACCCACACGACAATTTACAAAAAAAAAATGGTTAAAAATATATTTAAAAAAAATTGAAAAGTACATTGGATCCTCAATTTTTTGTCCAGGTGGTCTCATCCTATGCTACTCTTGCTAATCACAAAACGTTAATGCAGAGTATAGTCCTAAGACGGATAATTTTAGATGCAATTATTTGATTTGAAAACGATTTTTGTTAAATGAAACAAAAAAATAAATTATAATAATTTATTTTTTATACTCGACATATATAATATGTCAGAGTATATTAATTTTAGTAAGTTTGTAACGCTACCTAATATTCGCCACACAAACATAATTTTGGTATATAAAATTACCTAATTAGTCCATTTCCGATTGCCCGTCCAACCCGTCATCACGATAATTAAAAAAAAAGGTAGCGAGCTGGAAAGTTGACGTATTCTAAGCATAAAAAGTGCGTTTAAGTTTGTGAATGAGCAAAATCGGTCCATTGGATCCAATGGATTCTTGACCAAACTTTTAAACTTTAAAAGATAGAAGAAATGTTCAAATACAAATACTTTTATTTCTTTCAATCAAGCAACTTTTGTTTGAAGAATTCTTTCGTAAAATGTTAGAATTCGCTCACAATTTAAGCTCAAATTTACCTACTTATCACATATTAGTAATTACAATACATATTAAAAATAACTGTATAGACTGGATACTTGATAGTTTTTTTATGAATGCTAATTAAAAATAGTCTAAACAATGATATTAAATCATATGTCGAGTATCTAAACAAATAACTCAGTTAGTTGATATCTTCACTTGTTTCATGCCTATTTTTAATATATAAATTTTTCTTATATTTTATAATTTTAAATAAACTTTTTAAATATTGTAGATATATTTTTCATAGGTATTTTTTCAATAAATAAAATACAATATATAAATTATAAAATTATATTGATACATCCGTTTCTTATTAATAAATAAATAAATCTAAGTAAAATCATGTAAACCATTCTCCCATGTTGAATTTAATCATTTAATACCTGGGACATATTATACTGCTAATATGTAATACAGTGTCGTTCGTTAGTAACGTATGGAATTTCTGATTTTTTGTATAAAAAAAAAATAACTAGTTTTTTTTTTTAGACATCCGACTTAAAAATGTGGATATTTTTTTTTAAAGAACTTTTTAACGTACAATCTAAATCAATGTTGCCGGCCCTATTATGGCAAAAATTATTTTTAACAGTGGTACACATATATGAAAGTTTTTTGTACAAATTTCGATATTCAAAAGAAAATATTTTGCATGGTAAAAAAAAAACGTATCTTTCTACCTTGCTTATTAAAAAATTTAGTATTTTTGAGCAATTTTTTCCAAATACGGAGGGAGTGCAATAAAACAATTATAGTTTTCCTATTTCACATATTATATCACATTAAATGCAAAAATCTATTGTTTTCTAGCTTGTATTTTTGAAGGGGGAAGGGGGTTATTCCGCTCCTTATTTTATTACCTCTTTCCCTTCAAACGTCAAACAGCGCGTTCGAAAGTACACAAATAGATTCATATAAGCAAACGAAATGACAAATAGTCTAGATAAAATATTATTAGACTTCACATTAAATTATAACATATTTTCGACTCTTTTTATCTCACATATTTCACTATACTTCTATCTTTTTCTATTAAAATACAATTCATTTAAAAATTAATAGATAATTATTATGATTAATAATTGAATGTTACAAGTTTACTTACTGAGTTGATAGGATGATCAATTTTAATTATAATTACCTATACAATAATATCGATGATATATAAACCGACAAATTATAAAATCCGACCGGATTTTAATTTTATTTATTGTTTGTTTGAGTCGTTTTTTTTTTGTCATACTTTTATTTCTAATAAATTATTATTGTGTTGGTCGGTACAAGAGGTATGGAAGGAAATTCCATTTTATTGTATACTCTGCTGTAATGTTGTCCAAGTACGGACGGCAAAACGGATACGGGATGTATATAGTGTATAAAAATATACATCTATTTTTAAAAACAGTTATACAGCAATTTTGTTGTGGTTAATTAAGAACTAAGGTATTGTCAATAAGAGAATATGTGTTCGATCTTTGTTCGTTAATTAAGACCGGGAAACGTTGTAATAAAAATCGAAGGTTGTTTTTGTTTTATCACCTTGTAAGGTCTCTGGCGCATTTTGCTGCACGACGCGACATGACACACGTGCCGGACCTAAGGTAGGTATACATAAAATTTCACAGAAACAGTTGATTTGTCGACTTATCAGATTGTGAATGATAAAAGGGAACACAAGGAGAGTCCAGTGATTAATAAGGACTTACATTTAGGACACTTAGGTTCAAGCAAATATTAAGATATACTGCTATATGGTCAATTTCTATAAGCCCTTTCGACAAAGTGAGACAGATAGTAATGCCGTGATGTCTACCCTTCAGGTGACCATGTCTGTTCTGCGTATCTTTTGTTTGCATATAGAATACGCGTTTAAATAATGTCTCTACGAAAAGACATAAATATTTTCGGGACCGTAAGCTTGGGACTTTCGTATGCAAACTCCCCATATTGGAGTACAACATATTTGGGTTATGCGCAGAAGTGCAGGAAGGATTGTTTCACAAGATGAACTAAACTATTTGTAGATGCACCTGTAGAAATTCTTAAGGTGTTACATATGCAATGTTCGGGTCTGAAACTCTGGATCTATTATGGGATTAGTTCCGACGGATTGACTGTGATCTTTTTGCGGGGCCACTGGTCTCGATAAGATCCTATAGCATTATCTGATTAGGATGGTTCTTTCTTTGCTCTTTCAGTCAGAAGGCATCCAAACCTTCAGATGATGAAGTGTTCTAAAAGAGAGTACGGAGGATTAAAATGTCTAGGTGCGAGCGATTCCCCTCCTATTATCTTAAGCCTTTGTCCTATTCTCGAACTTATGTAGTTTGGTACAAAAGAATTAAGTTGAGAAAAAAAATGTTAAAAGATGAAAGTTTTCTATAAAGATTACTTTTGATTGACTTCCAATTATTAAAAGAATATAAACGATCATATCTCTCTACTGATTAAATTTTTAATACAATTAATTATAGTTTTTATAAATTTATAGTTTCGATCACAAATCAAACCAAATACAATCAGACAGAAAACAAATCAATAACTTAATTATATCATTTTAAAATTTAAAAAAAATGAACCCTTTTTTTCTAGTTGAATAGATCTTCTGACGACCAATCATCTGCCATTTTTCTAAATGATTATAGACATCAATTAGTTATTCGATCAAATTGAAATACAACTCTCAGTTGGATATTATTTAATCGATAAACGAAAATAAACTATACGAATTTATATAAAAATATATAATTATAAATTCTGGGTCTGTTGTTTTGTTTTGTTTTGATTTTTTTTTACTTATTTCGACTGTAAACCAAAAAACGTATATTCATCATAATATATACAACAGGTCAACCATCCCAAAAAAATAAAAAAATAATAATAATAATACTAAAAATATAAAACATCAAATTACTTCTATTGTTTAAAAAAGATTATTATAAAGCTTTACTCAAATCAGAAATGGACAAAAAAGAACTTGAATTTTTTCGACATCTTCTAAACTCCACAATATCAACTATTCTCCCTTTAGAAATCTTTGTAGAAATCAGCTATTTTCTCATCACCTGTTGATAATGTGGAAGTGTAGAGAATATTGTTGGAAGTAAATAATTATTTGAAAAAAAAAACCAAAATAAAGTCAGTGCAGAGGAATTATTTGCAGTCAAAAAATATTGTAGACATGTTCCTTATGTAGTCCGACAAAACTGAGTAAAGAAAATGGTTTAAAAATTGTTCGGAAATTGTAATTTTCAAGGTATGAGGATAGACACGCGTCGTTTGATTTATGTATCAAAATCGGATGAATGGAAAAAATTTGAATTTGAACAAAATATATAAATAATAATATTATGGAAGTCAAAAAATTATATCTTTACAGTGGAGCATCTGGTTAAAGAAGTTAGCGGTGCGCGGAGAGGTGTGACCGCAGAACTACTACACATAAAATATTACTACTGCACCAGAAGGCCACAAAAACTAACTCACAATTCAACCCTTAGAGATCAACTATATAAAGAATATATACATCACATCATTTAAAAAAAAAAATATTCCCATGGATTTTAAAACAGCCTTACTTTTTAATCTTTTTGTTATGTTATTAAAAAAAAGGTATTTTTATCAATCAGATGATGAAGAACTGAAGCTGAGATTCCTTTTTTTATGTTTTATTTTTTTTATGAAAGATTAATTTTGATGACCGTCCAAAAAAAAAAAAATTTCACATCTGCCTATTTTTTTTTTATGTTACTAATTATTTTTAAATTTTTTTTCTCAGATAAATAAGGGGTTGATAATTTTTTCCCATCGGTTTTTTATAAGGTTGAATTGATTCATTAGTGAAAGAATCCCGTGAATTAATATAGAATTGATCATTTAAATAAAATGCACATTATGATCGATTCAATGGGTTTTGTATAATCGCAATCATTTTTTTTTTTGGATAACCAAAAAATAAAAAATGTAACATTTTGGAGAAAATTGGAATAGCTTAATTGTGATTAGCTACTACTCAAAAAAATTTGCATAAGGGTTCTTTTTAGACTAGTCTGAATAATTAATTAATTATGCATTGCTCAGGCAAGTTTTAAATATCCATTTTTTTTCTTATTATTCTAATAGGAAGATCAATAACAAATGCAAGAACTATTTTATCCGAAACTTGATTACAAGGAATGTCCGACATTCTGAAAATGGCTATTTTCTGCTAGAAATTGGACTAGGATAATTAAGCTATAGAAAAAAAGTGTTATTATAAATGACATAAAAACACCCATGTTCATTGATTAATATATATGTTAAATTACAAATTTAAAATTTTTAAAATCCTCAAATTATTGATTTATGAAATTAATAACATTTTTGAAGGAGCGAAATGTTGATTTTTAATAACCAAATCCAAACAAATTAAACACAAGAGCTCTTATTGAATTCTGTGAATCATCCAATATTAATGAGATTTTCATTAATATATATATAATATTCATTAATAAAACTTGAAACAATTTTTGATAAACTTAATACAATATAAATCAAATAGCAAAAAGTAAAAATTTTTAGATTCAAATTAAAACATTTCGTAACAAAAATGCATCGAATTTTTTTGGCACAAATAAAGTAATATAATCAACAAAAATTTCTCTATTTATTTTTTTAATAGTTTTGTTAAAAAAATATTAATTAAGAATTGTTAACCATAAAATTTGCAAATTATTATTGGACTTACCCAAATTACAGGTTGATTCATTTCATTATCAAACCATGCTAGAATCATATCAGCATTTTTCATATTCCCATTTGGACTAAATCCAAATCCAATATATCCACGAGTTTCCGCTTCAATACGAAAAATTATTTCATTTTCTTTACGAAACCATTTCACTAAAAATTTTCGCTTCGTATCCAAATACTCTTGATGTGTCCACTGTGTTTCGAAATCACTTTGATTTTGTACCGGTGGTAAAACATCATTTGATTCAATATCTAGATCGCGTTTAAAACGACGATTTTGAATTTTTTTGACTGTTTGAAACCGTTTTGGTACGGCTTTTGGCTGTTGATGATTACTTTCAACATATTTGACATACTCGTCTAAAAGATCATCTTCTTCACAATAAATTGTTACAGAAATCAAGAATACTGTTAACAGAAATACGATCACTTTTATTGACTTCATTTTCGAGGAAAACACATCCAAAAATTGAAAATGCCGGGTGTGTTTACCCGGTTTAAAAAAAAAAATCACACACTAATATAATATGTCACACAATATATGTATACAATTTTATGAACAAATAATGAATTTAAGTATAAATTCCCACGGTGTTTAACTCTCTTTACGTCTGGTCTACCTGCCCCGATTCGTATACTGTCACCAAGAGCGGACACAGTCTAAACACATTCACAGTATGCAGATATTTCTTGAATGAATAAAAAAAAATTGTTTGCTAACTCACTCCACAAACTGACTGTTGTAACAATTCAGTTCTTCACTGAGCACCACAATCTATGTATTGTTGAAGTCTGTACTCGATCAAAGAACTACAGGTAATAAACTGATTCACAAAAGTTTTGCAGATTAAAACTATCGTTAAAGTTAACCTTACATTGTAATGATGAATACATATGAATTTCCGAAAATAAAGAGAAGCGTATTGAGTATATGCATAAAATGCATTAGACTATCTTTGTTATTTAAGTTTTACTTTATAGAATTATTGTTATGTGCCTTTGTTCAAATACCTGGTGTTACAAAAGTGCATCTAGTATTTATATTTCTGCTTCTTTTAATTTTTATTTGAAGGATCCATTTATTTTATTTTTTTTAATGAATACTGTGCTAAATTTGTAATACCCCAAGGATGCCTATTTGGACCACGCATCTTTTTGGGAACCAAATCAACAATAGGAACTAAAACTCTGTAAACAATAAAAACTAGAATAGTCAATCTGTCTTGTTCGCTCGGAAGAATAAAATTTTCTTCTCTTCACTTGACATTGAAATCTAGCTAAAAGCGTTCAGTATCTCGATACAACATTCCAAAAGCAGTTGAATTTGACACAGAACGCTAAAAACTGTTTTCCGTCGGAAACGGATCCTTTACATACCTATACTTTGTACTCCACCTAAAAAGTAAACTCGATTAACGTTATAGAATCGACTTAACAAGTTTTGTATCCAGCCCGTAACTGAAGTATGATATCCATATCCTGGCGAATGTTGAATCCTTGCTTAATGTAACAATCTTGAAATTAATCTATTTGATTTTCAGCTGACACCAGTTTGTGTCTATTTTTGTGCGAATTATACAAAGTAAGTATATTTACATTTTTCATCCAGATTTTCCTCAATATACTTTCGTCAAAATTTAATAAATTGTTGAACACTTTTTATAAAAGTTTATAATCACAAAAATATTTATTAATGATGAGTTTTTTTTTACATATAAAATTTTTGAAATACACAGTAATTTCAAACATATAGGCATTATTAAAATGCAGTCTCGAAAATAAAGAACGAAATATTAAATTTCAATAAAAAAATACTATATGCATCCTTGTTTAAAGCCCTTATGATGAGCTCAACGAAGATTTAAGTTACGATGCTATTTTAATGAATCAAAAAATGATTTTAAAAAATGATAAAAGCTTCTATTAATTATTGTTAGTGGAATCCACCGTTGAAATATAATAACCAATAAAGTATTTTCAGCTAAGTTTGTTCGGGTATGTATAAAATCACCTTCAGAAAATTAACGAGTTAAATTAGAGTGAACATTCAATGAAATTTATGTTTATTACAAACTGTATGAGGTAGCCGACAACGTTGAATTTCACAAAGTTTTCCCAGATTAAGTCATTTGACCTAAATTGTAATCACGGTAAAAAAGCGAGATCCAATAATTATTTTATTAATATGTGTCCGACTCGAACTCACGTACGCGATCCCAATCTAAGCGAACGTTGCTTCATCGCCGATCGTGATAATACAACAATTTTAAAATCATTCTGTTCGGATGATTTCGGAAAAACCCCAAGATTTCCGTGTGAAATGTCAATAACCACCTGTTAATCCCTTTTTCCAACTAATCCGTAACCATTTCTTTTCGGAGATCAACGCCTTGCACCATTTTGACCCACGTACGTAGCTCTCCAGGTAAAGATACCACATGTCCCATTATGTCATTTGCATGGTAGTTTATAGTTCCTTATTTAAGTTATAGGGATGGCTTATCCATCCAAATTGGTTAAGATTCCCATTCTTAAAACGATGCAATGCAATATTGTAATCTTGATGTGTAACTAGTTTAAAAGATGATGTATTATAGTCTAAGCATAGGCTAGACACTATAGTTTTTAAATTGCTTTGAAATGCTATTTTTGATGGTGTATAAAAACTAATTAAACTAATATGTCAATCGAATCTTGATAAGAATTGGAAGAATTTTAAGAGCGGTACACAAAAATTTATTCCTAGTTTAAGAAGGACAGTAATTAAAAAAAAAAATTCACTAAAAGTTACCCACATGGGCTAAGACACTTTTCCAGTATAAAAACACATCGATAAATTTATTAAATGTTTATAAAATTTTCTGCCCAAAGTTGGTTTCACCACAAATGGAAAATTGGAAGGAACTGAATAAAAATTAAAAGATTTGAGATTTTGAGGCCGGAAGTTAAACTAAAAACTTGTTATACTTATGGTTATATTATGGGTAATTATTACCCAATAAATGGTATTCACCTTCAGTCGTGGATGATATTCAATAGAAAAAATACCCATATATATATAATATAATATAAACCTATCTATGTTACAACAAAATGTATAATATGGTGGGTACAGACAGGAAACGGATCTTAGAAGACTGTTATAGTAAAAAAAACGCGACACCCCTTATGTATATTATACAAGTTATATATGTTCCATATATATATATATATATATATATATTTATTCCTTATTTCCGGTCTTCAATAAATAATGAATAACTTTCTGTTCTAACCCCTTTTTTTCTTCATTTTATACACAAAAAGATTCTTATTTATTGTTTTTAAAAATAGTTTTTGGTTTGATTGATACACGTGAAACCAAAACATGGTTCCCTAAACTGGAAAACGATAATTTTTGGGAACATAAAATTCTTACTAAAGATATATTAGATTAGTTATTGCCCAAATAAAATTGGTAAAAAAAAATTTATTACGGTACGGTATTATAACCGTGGAACTGGTTAAAAGTACGATTAAACAAGTGAAAATAAGAATTAACAGTGTTAATTGTTTAGATATTCGACATATGGTTGGTTGAATATCAATGTTTGAACTATTATTAATCATTTGCATTTGTAAAATATTCTAAATATGCATTCCATACAGTTATAAATAAATTCAGATAGTTTTGTTATCAGGTTTGCAAAATTTAATTCGTGCAAAATAAAACGCAAAATTTTGTGTAAATTTTTTTTTTTTTACAGAACAGTTAAAATCTATTAAAACGAATGGTACATTGTCAAATTTTCTTGAAGAACTATTAAAAAATATGGCAATAGCAGCCTTTAAAGTGAAATTGTAAAACTCTCTGACGTTAAATCGTAATCTATATATAGAAATAGTTTTCAAAATTTCAATAGGATCAGTGAAGTGGCTTTACAGTTATGACGGACACCGACTTTGAAACTGTGAGTTGTGGGAAAAATGCTTTTAAGTTTTGAACTCTAAAAAGTTTGGAACAAACGGAAACGTTCATAAGCGAGTTGTTTCACACAGATTCATCGATGCCAGGTATCTTTTTAACAAATCCTGTCTACTTTAATCTGTTTTCAGCTTCTTGCTCAGCTAAATAGCGGACGGACACTAAATCACTCATAACGTTGTCAATTTTGGTCCGTTCAAGCGTGAAATTTTGACACAATATATTATGAGATATTATGCATTCAATTAAAAAAATTAAAAATTTATAATATTTTAAAACCTTGTACTCCCCTTATAAAATAAAAACGAGAAAAAGACGGAAAATTACCCAGTTTACCCTACTCAGATTGACTTATCAAAACAGAATCAAAAAAAAAATATATCTCGACTTATCAACGTCTTAGGGCTTATAATTTAAATTCAAATTGCATAAATGTTCGAAAATTTTGAATATTTTGAATATGCCATTGAAAAATAAAATGTCTTGTTTTATTATTTAGTTTATTTTACTTTAAGCTATATTTCAATATATTATATCAGAAAATGTGTCGCCGTTTAATAACTAAGCATTTGTTTTTGAGTTTTTAAAACTAAACACGCGCGGCAAATCATCGTAAAAACATTCTACATCTGCCACTGTTCCGGTCTATATTAACATGGTACCCACCAATACTTTTGATATTATGGCTATGTATTTCGAATACAAAGTACAGGACGTACTACTACAGATTAATTTCAATAAAATAAAGAGAATATGTATTGTTGTATTCAAATTGTGAAGAACTTGAAACATTTTACGAAAAAATATTTCAAACAAAAAGTGTTTGTTTCAAACAAATAAACATATTAGAACTTGTCCTTTTATAGGTTAAAAGTTGGGTCAAGGATCGTTTAGACTCTATGGATCAAATTTGTATATTCACGAACTTCACCCCCACTTTCTTTTTTTGTTTTTGAGTTATCGTGATGACGTACGGACGGGTGGACAACCGGAAATGGACTAATTAAGTGTTTCTATGAATACCTATACCAAAATTTTGTTTGTACGGTCAATATTAGGTAGCGTTACAAACTTTAGAGTAAAATTAATATACTCTGACATATTATGTGCGTCAAGTATAAAAACAAGAAAATGTGACGTTTTCGAAATTTAAATATAAAACTCATATTAATATGATTCGTCCAATCTTAACGTACACTACATTTAGTGGTTTTAGTCCTAAATTAATTAGAACATCCTGTACAAGGTATAAGGGCACTTTTTTGTTATTACACATGTAATATATAGATAGGTATATACGCATATGTGTAATAATATACACATATATGTATGTAATATAGTTAGTGGCAGATGTTTTGAACACTTGGCGCGTGCGACGAACCAACCAAATTTCATATAATAAATAAATATATAGAGCCAGTCTTAGGCTGCTAGGGCTGCCAGTAAACAACAGCAGCATATGACGATTATCATTTTATTTGTGAACAATGCCAGGTGTTAACAATATAAAAAAATAATAATATGATATTTTTATTTTGTATCTGGGATTATTAATATCCTGCATCCATGATTGATCCGAATTGAAACAATCCAAACATAGCTAATAAAAATATTTTACTTACAAATTTGGAAATATAGCGTTCCTGAGTTAAGAACAAAATTTTGTGCTTTGATTGAACACATTTTTACACTCGACATACATACTATGTCAAAGTATATTAATTTTAGTTTAAAGTTTGTAACGCTACCTTATATTGACCATACAGGCAAAATTTTGGTATAGGTGTTCATAGAAATACCTAATTAGTCCACTTCCAACTGCCTGTCCGTCCTTCATCACGATAACTCAAAAACAAAAAGAGACAGCTATCTGAAATTTAGTGACGTATTCTAAAAATAAAAAATGAGTTTCAGTTCATGAATGAAAAAAATCGGTCCATTGGAGCCAGTGGATCCTTGACCCAACTTTTAAACTATAAAAGATAGAAGAAAAATTGTTTTGCCTTTTTTGGAAAAAACAACTTTTGTTTAGAAATATTTTTTTGTAAAATTTCGAGTTTTCCACATTTTTAGCTTAAATTTTTGGCTAATAAACATATATAGGTAATAACAATACATATTATTGTTATACATGTATGACCGCATAGACTGGATATTTATAGTATTTTATAAATGCTAATTAAAAATAGTCCAAAAAATAAAATTCAATGATGTGTCGAGTATCTCAAAAATTAACTCTGTTTGTTGTGTCTAATTTCAGTAAGCTGTCTCTTTTTGTTTTTGAGTTATCGTGATTACGGACGGACGGACAGTCGGAAATGGAGTTATGAGGTGTTTCTATGAACATTTATACCAAAATTTTGATTGTGTGTTCACTATTTGGTTGGTAGCGTTACAAACTTTAAACTAAAACTAAAATAATTTACTCCGACATTTGATGTATTTCGAGTATAAAAAAGTTAAATTTGTTGATCAAGTTGCTTTAAATGAAGTAGTGAATTTTCAATATTTTACAAAATAAAATGCTATTTTTATTATGAGAATAAACTATTTCATTCCATTATTAAATATTAATAAAATAATATTTAATAATCCGTGCACAGATGCGTGCATTTTCAATTATACTTATTAAATATGCACTACAAAGTTAAGGGTATGCGATCATTGTACGCATTTAACAATTATTAAAATTAATCAATCAAAAATGGCGAAATATTGTTTAAACTCAACTCGATTTTTAAATATTTTTTTTCAAAATTTGTGCATTTTTATTATACCTTTGGTTTTTTTTTGAGCTATCGATTTCAACAATAGCTCATTTTGAAGGTATGTATTTTAATCAAAATTTGATAAATTTTACTAACATGTTTATTCACCGTTCAATGTGATTAATTCAATTTTTCTTGATCGAAACATCACCTTTCACAGTACTATAATTCGGCCAGTCTTGCATCTACAGGATTGTAAAACAAATCTTCCAACTTGGTTCTTTATAAGCTTTATTATTTATCCTTAGACTTTTTTAGCGACTCTTCAAAAAATCTTTAAATGAATATGAAAAAATTTTTCAAAAATAAGCAAGACATTCAAAATTCTTAATTTCACAAAGCATTTAATCTAAATACCTTCATATATGACTCCATATAAATTACATGTTAAACATCGTTTTCAAGAAAAAATAGAAAAGAAAATAATTTTTTACTACAAATGATTGAGTTTTTTAAACCATATTTAAATAAATAATAAAATTGCATTTAGTATTCTTGTCTTGAACGATTAATATGATCACAATCATGTACCATGATCGAACTGCCTTAAAAAAAATATTATAATTATCAACTAACGTGGCTTGGTCTTATCATTATATTTTAAAAAAAAATCATCTATAAATAATATCGATTTTATTATTTAAAATAAATCGTACTACACTTTTTGAGAGTAAAACGTATATCAAAATTTATAAAACATCTTGCAACAAAAATAATGGATTCTTTCTTTATTTTTGACTATGTAAGTTAAGTGAGATTAATAATATCTTAACAGAACAAACCTTAAGAAGACAGATGAAGTAAAAAAAAAAAAAACAGATGTTCAAAATTGAGGGATTGTTTCTTTACACATTATATATAAATATAAACATATTTTTGGTATTTTCTTGAAAAGAGTCATTTGCTTATTGATAATAATAATCGCATATGGCATATCATTTATATTATTTTAAAAAGGTAAACAAACTGGAAGTTTTGTAAGGTATCTAGAAATTCGAATTATTTTTATACTTGACACATATAGAATATGTGTCGAGTATATTAATTTTAGTGTAAAGTTTGTAACGCTAGAAAATATTCTGTCTGTCCGTTATCAATATAACTCAAAAACAAAAAGAGTTAGTGACTTGAAGATTTGATGTTGTTATTTGACATAAAAAGTGCGTTTAAGTACGTGAATGTGCAAAATTGTTGGATCCATTGGATTCAACTTTTAAACCATAAACAATAGAAGAAAAATTTGAAGTCAAAAAATATTTGTTTTTCAAAACAAAAACACTTTTGTTTGAAACATTTTTTCGTACGTTGTTTAGATTAGCCACAATTTCAGCTCAAAATTAGCTTCTAGGCTCATATTATAATTGCAATACACATTATTATTATTATATGTACTTACAACTGTAAGGATTGTATATTTTGGCTATGTTATGAAGGATAATTTTTAAAAAATAGTTCAAACCTTCATAATAAACTATACGTTGGCTATCTAAACAATTAACTCTGTTAGTTGTTATTTTCATTTGTTTCTAATAATTTTAGTTAACATTGATTTTTGTAAGAATTTATTTAAAACAAGTGCAGATAATAACTAACTGATTTAATTGTTTAGATTGTTGGATGTTAATTAGAATTAATTTTGTTTATCTATCTACATTCATATTAAACCGAAAAAATTATAAAATACACCATAAAATTACTGTATTTATTTATTTTAAGTAAGCGTGGAAGATTCACGTCATCGAGTTTTCTGTTTATTTGATTATACATACAAAATTTCATCAAAATCGGATAAACGATGAGATATTAGTATTTAAAAATAAAAGGAGGTCCCTGTCGAGTGTTTTACCTCCGAAATGGTGATATGTTTCTAAATTTGGACCTGCACTATTGTTTACCCCACATTAATAAATTTTCGTTCTAAAGTTTTTGAGTTATGTGCGTATGTTTGAATGCGGGCGGAAATACAGACGGACATGGAATACAAATTGCGAAAGAAGTTTCAAAATGTTGACAAATAAAAATAAATTTTCAATTGGAGTAAAACAATGTTTATTACGAACAGCAAAAAATAGTTCCGATATTGATAGATATAACTCGGAAGTAATTTGCTGTATAATTTTTGCGCCATCAAGATATCAGTGGGGCATAACAATTTTTGAGATTCGTTTCTAATAGGAGAAAATGACCTACTCTTTTGAAAGAGGCATTTTTTTCTCATTTTCAATTTTTTTTTTTAAATCCGAAACACAATACTTCCGTTATCATAGATATAACTCGGAAGTATATTATAATGAACTTAACCATGATAAAATTTTCAGTAATAAATGATCGCTATATTAACATAATGTTTGATTCAAATCGTTAAACATATAAATATGGGAATCCACTTAAAACACTTGTACCATGAAAAACGGACTAAGTGTTAAAAATATTCCTGTGAGTAAAAACTTATTATGTGAGAATTTATAAATATCATTTTTTTTCCTAAATTAATTATCTTCCAAACTTTATTTATATAGATCGGATTGGAGAGTCTCTACACGTTCGTGATAGTACAGCGACCACGGAGAGTTTTTATTTTTTAAATCGTCTGCAAATGTACCTGAAAATATATGATATTATACTACATCACTAAAATTGCATCTGATTTTGTTTTTGAGTTATCGTGGTGACGGACGGATGGACAGTCGGAAATGGACTAATTAGCTGTTTCTATGAATACCTATACCAAAATTTTGTTTGTGCGGTCAATATTAGGTAACGTTACAAACATTAGACTAAAATTAATATACTCTGATATATTATGTGCGTTGAGTAAAAAAAGAGTCTTAACTGTTGGTCTCCGGTCGCTATATTTGAAAACGCAAATTACATCGTAATTCAATTTCTCTCCATTTTTTTGAAAAATTCATAAGAGCGAAAGTTGTAGAAAATCATAAAATCTGCGTCTTTTAGTTAAACTTTTTTCCGTAGGACTGATATTGTAAAATGGATTTGACGACAGTTAATTAAAAGGGCATATAATTAGTGTTCATATGAATGTATTATTATGTACTTAGTTTTTTATCAAGAGAATTTGATTAAAAAAAAACTATGCTCAATGGTTTTACTCACTCAAACATCAGTGTTACCTATAGAATATTCTATTTTAACTTCCTCATTTTAAAAAAAAACTTTATTTTGCTGTTGTGAATAAAAACTATTTGATGATACCGTGAGAAAAATATACGTTTAAAATACACAATAGGTACATTATATATGTATTTAATAATATCATACATACTATATATATATATATATATGTCCTGTGAACTATTACAAAAAAAGGACTTTCTTGAGAAGGATAATATTTAAAAATACCTAAAAGTATTTATATCCTATAGAGAATATTTTGGCAAAATATAAAATAAAATCATTTTTATTATATTTACCACACTTGTATGTGAAATTTATTTTAGAATCGTAACACATCTGTTTACAGTGTGTTTACGAGAAATTTAGTTCATAAATTGACCTGCAAAATATACCAAATTTGGTAATAATCATGAAATTTTATTGACCAAAAAAAGTACCTACATAAGAGAATAGATTATGCCGGCTTGATCTCTTTTCGGTCGGATATTTGGAATAACTAACAGAGTGACTTGTTTAGAAACTTGACATATGATTGAGTATCAATCTTTGAACTATTTTAATCAAAAGCATTCATAAAATACTCTAAACAGCCAGTCTATACGGTTATAAATACTTATATAATAATAAAATGTATTATAACCATATGTGTTTATTAGCTATATTTGAGCTACAATTGTAGCGAAACCAAACATTTTATGACAATATATTTCGAACAAACCTTGTTTATTTTCAAAAATTAAACATTTTGTTGTATTTTATTTTTTCTTTTTGTATTTGAATCTTTTATGGTTTAAAAATTAATATTTAAGTGTATGTATGTATGTATAAAGATTGTATTATTCTATATAAGTATATTTTAACATTGTTTTCCGTATACCAAGAGATGCGTAAAACGATTCATATTGTTTTTTGAAGTAATACTTTTTTACGCAGACTTGACTTGGAGAAGAATACGTGACTAGAGCGTTACGAAAAGTGTGATCGGACAAGGCAAACGGTAGTTGCGAGCGAGATAAGTTACTGAAGATAAAAAGAGAGAGTATAGATATAAATTATGAGTT
>JAEMTY010000449.1:0-25000 GCA_020423425.1 Chrysopa pallens
GGTATTTGTACACTATTGATATATTTAATAGTGACATCTCATTGTCAATTTTGTGGATACAAAACGAATAGTTTATGGTTTATCGAACAGAATAGAATTTCCAAAAAATATAATAATTTCCGTAATTTTCTGGCACAAATAACTCACGAAATAAGTATTCAAATGTAATGAAATGTGGTATACATAATCTGGACATGAAAACGGCGTTTCGTAAAATAATCAATCTAAATATGAAACAAAAAATTTAATTTTACTTTGAACATTTTTTCGGAGAAAATTTTTCAACATATCCTCCGTTTTCATGATTAAAATGTACATACCAAATTTAATATCATTTGTGCAATTTATGGAATTATTTGAGTATGAAAATATAATACAATGAATTCTGCGTGAATTTAAATGTATTAACACAGAATTTCGATATATAGTCTGTGATATATATTAAGGTTTTGATAAATAAAAACAATCAATAAAATTTAATTTGTAATAGATATAATTATTATACTCACAATTACACATATGTACAAAATTTACAATAATGTTATTCAATAATACATCACAATATATTGTAAACCTATCTAAATTTAATTCATTAATTAATTCATATTTTTTAAATTAGTTTTTCATCATACTTTTTTATTTTTTAGATTTTTTTTTTTTGTATTTTTCAATTATTTTTTTAAATGATTTTATTTTTTCAGATTTTAATTTAAATTTAATGCAGTCATATTTTCTTTGTTTTTTGTTTTTTTTTTAGTAATATTTCTAATGTTTTTTATTACTTACATCTAAAATTACATAAGAAATTTCCTTTATTCCTTTCTTCTTGTTTTTCATTGAAGTGAAAGAATAAAATTAAAATTTTCGCGAATTTCAAACACCAATGGTGTGGTTTTTTTAATGATGATAAACGCTAAAAAATTTGTATCTATTTTGTTTTTCAAATAAAACACAACAAAAATTGAAGAAAAAAATTCTATTTCTTACTTGTAAGATGAAAAAACCAACATTTTTTTAAACATTTAATAATTAATTTTTTTGTAAGTTTTTTTTATATTTTTTTTCTGTTAAATTACGGCATCATTCCATTTATACACATTCATACACTGTACAACATATATATATATATAATACGCTTCCGCACACATACATTCACGTACTAACACACTATGAATAAACACCCAACATTCAAGAGAAAAAAATGTCGGATGTTTTTCCCTTTGCCTTTTAGTCGTTGTTGAATTAAACAAAACAAAAAAGCATAATTAAAAAAAAAAATTATTCACATTTTTTATATACAGGCAACGACTTATCAAACTCACCGGGAAAAAACGAGTGAAAACTGTTTAGAATCTTTTTAATAAAATTTTCCGAGATTTTTTCATATATCCCTCCAGACAAAAAAGAAAATTCTCAAAAAAGTTTATGAAAAAAATTTCGTAATGTTATTGTCAATAAATTAAATTTTTGTTGCAATTCAGTGTGGACGCCACTGGAAAATTTTCACTATGTCATTATACCGAGTACATATAAATATTTGACTTGGATAAAAATGAAAGAAAGTGGAAACCAAACTAAATTAAATTGGCAGCTAATTATTAAGGTGATAAATTTTATTTAATCTTCACGAATTATACTCCACAGATAATAATAATATCCAAAATATATTTGAATAATCAGAATAATAAGCTTTCAATTCAAATTTTAAGCCACGCTTTCTTTCATATTTATCTCCACAAAAGTCAAATATACTTTGTACACTATATTTTAAAAATTATACGAAAAATTACCATGTTTTATTTCCTTTAAAAAGTGATTTGCAGTGATTTCAAAATCTATTTTAACGCATTCTGTAAATAACGTAAGTGCCTCAAATAAGTGTGAAAAACAATTTCAAATTTTTCATACAATTTTTCAGGACAATTTTATAATAAAAAAAAATTATACTTTTTTTTTTAAATATATTAATTCAAAAATTCTATTTTTTATACACTATTTTTTAAATCTACAAAAACCATAACTTTTAAGATTGGTTTGATGTTAAATTTCATTTGACAAGTAAAAGAAATTCAACTAAGTTCAATAAAAAACAAAGGTCTTTTTATTAAACTTAATCAAATTGAAAAAAATTTGAAATTACAGCCCAGATTGTCTAAAATTACACACCAAAACAACTGTAATTTCGAATTTCATGTATAATTGTGTTCGTTAAATGAAAGATAACAAATTTCAGAATCCAAGATCAATTGAAACTTCGTAAATTTTTTAAAAAATGATTGAAATTCAAATTAAAGCGGAATTTTCAAAATGCATAGCATTTTTAATATTTTTTAAAATCTAAATTTCAATTTCTTTAAATAGTACGTAGAAGCTAAAATGTGTTTCATCAAAATTTTTAAGAGAAAAATTAAATAATGAAAAATTTTTTAAATTAAATATTTCATAAGCGTTTTTTTTTTTTAATATTATCATAAGAAAAATTTTTCTATTTTTCTTTTCATCATTCATTATGGGGATATATTTCGTAGGTTTTTTAAGACTATGAAGAAAATTATTTTTTCATAAAATTTGTGTGATTTATATACACAATCTTTATGCTGTAACAATAAATATCTGTACTACTTTTCTGGATGGCTAAATAACAATTGAAAAATATAAATGTCGAAAATTCTATTATTATTTTTCTTTACAGAAAGACTCGTTCTTACATAAAAGTCAAGTAGTAAGTCTTAGAATATCGTAAGATGCACGTAAATATATTTTATAGGCTAAATGTCACATAAGTGTCAAAAACAGTTTTTATTACGCTTTTGAACATCTTACTCTATGCGACTAACTACATAGGACTTTTATGGTAGAACGAAATTAAACGGGTTTGTCCATAAATTTCTTAAATTTTAAATTTCGAATGTACTTTTTCAGATGTATTTAATATAGTTGTTTGATTTTAACCCTTGCATTAATTACCGGTAAAATGTATGTCTAATCCCTACCGACACATACGTTTTAAAAATCTTCAATTGTATATTTAACTATCTAGAGTATAGCATAAACATCTATGATTTAAAACCCTTACAAGATAATGAAAAAATAAATAAAAGAGTACACTAGTAATTCAAAAAATAAAAAAATTAAAACATTTAAACAGAAAAAAGTAAATAATTAATGAAGCCAATAAAAAAATAAATTCAATTATACACAAATATATACAACAGGTAGAGCAACAGCGCGTGCGTACACAAACAGACAATAATAATATTCTGTTTTGTTTATTTTTAAATTATTTTCTATTTCGAATTAAAAGTGTACTTTTATGCTAAATAATTTTTTATCTCTTTATAAAAAAAAATTAAATTTCTAAAAAACAAAAAAAAAAAAAAAACATAATTCACTTTGAAAATATTTACGCGGGCGCAGTAAAAATTTTGAAAATAACAACGCATGTTTTTATTTTATACAAGTAAAAAATATTTTACACATAGTGATTTCTGTCTTCCACTTTCCATATGCAAAATGAGATCTTTATGATTTAAAAAAAAATTTTAAATTATTAATTTATTAATTTTTTTGTTTATTTTTATTAATTTTTATATTTTTTTAATATTTTGTAAGAACACTCCCTAAATAGTGTGTGTTCTTTCTAAATAGTTTTTTTCCTAATAACGTTTTTTTTTTCTATATTTATATATGTATATATATATTTTTAATAAATTTCCCCAAGATCACAGCAACTTTTTTTTATAAATTATTTTCTTCTTTTCCAAAAGTTTTTTTGGTTTTGTAGTATTTTTTGTAGTTTCATAATCGGTAAATATATGGACGCAATTGAGAATTATTCTTCTTGATTTTTGTGGGTTCACAACTGAAAAGTTTCATACTTACTCAGTGTAAAAATTGGGTCTTATCAGGGTTTGTTGGGAAAAGATTATAATATCTTTCTCCTCATGCATTTTCCAGTTTTTTTATTTAAATTAGAAAGTAAAAAATTAAAAAATAAGCATAGGGCTTTTTAAAAAGCCACTGAATTTTACTTCATAATTTTATTATTTTTTTGGATACCTTCAAACCTTTTTCATGGGTGTTTTTGTTTTATGTTTTTAAACTGTTGCGATTATTATTATTAAATGTGCAAAGTTGTTAACACGACTAAATAGTTGAGGTGCTGTACGTTGTAAATAATCATTAGCGAATCCGCATGACGGGAACATGTGTATTACGAACGCAGCCTGAAAAGACGAAAAAGTTAATTATAATTTTGTTTTTTTCATTATCTTCCGCGAAAGTTTTTAGGTTAAAACTGCGACATTTAAAAAGAAAACTTTAAAAATTCGGATATAAACTTACTTGTTGAGAGGTACCCGGTGCAGCAATATTCACAATACCAGCAGCTTGTTTTTCTTGTAAATATTTTATAAAACCACTTGTTAAATTATTTGATTGTTTTACGACATCGTCAGTGTCTTTCCCACATGGTAATGCTACCAACATACAATGCTCCTTTTCCTCCTGAAAATAATATAAACAAGTTAAATATTTGTAATATTCCTAGCGGTTTTTGTTTAATTAAAATTACTTACCCCTAACTTTCTGGCTACTCCATCAATTTGTACTTTATCCAAACGCATCCGTTGTGCGATACGTAATGGTGGTGTTGAACCATCTGCATTCACTGGTAAACTTTCTTCAGCCACTTTTCGATTGCCAAACACATAATACATTTGTACGGCCGCTGTGTCATTCTTTAATGCTAATAATCCTTGCCATAAAATTGGGTAATCCTGAAAAATTTATAAAAAAGATATAAATATAGGGTCTTCAAATTGGTATTATTCGAAAATTTAATAGAATGTGTAATGAAAAATAATTTATGAATGACAAAAGAGTTTATAAAAGTTTTATGAATGAGACTTTTATTATGCGAAGTTTATTATGCGTATACTAGTAAAAATATTTGTGAAGAAACAAACCTTTAATCTTGCGTATAATGAATCAACTTGTCCGATATGATGAGGTGGGGTTTGTAAATGAATTGTACGATGAAAAGTCTCTGGATCTGTTTGATGTCTAACATATACACTTTGTTGATTTGGCAATCCAATCATTGATGGTGAGCAATTTAAATAATTAGCAGTACCAGCATGGGCAGCAACACCAGACAATGGTGGAGGTCCAGCAGCGTGAACTCTATGTGCTGGTGGTGGTTCACCAGGACCTGGTTCATAATAAGTTCTAGCACCAATTCCTGGAGCAGCTCCATAATGTAACATACGATTCGATGTCATATACACAGGCGCAACTTGTGGTGAGTCGGTAGCACGGTCTAAAGATGATTGTATTCCATGTGGAGATTGTAAGCCATGTGGAACAACAGTAGTACGTAATCCAGCTGCTGATGGAGGTCGACCGAAAGGTGTTTGCCCTCCAGATGCTGGGCGACGTAATTCTAATGGAGGTGGAGATGTCACTGGGGCCTCTTCACCTTCTTGTCCATCGAGACCTGGTTTTTCTAATCCGCTACTAATATGAGGTGATCTATTTGAAATTTAAAAAAATTATAAGTTTTCAAAAATAAACAAAATAAAAATTTTTAATTGTTATTTTAAGAATTAAGATTTACCTAGATAGTTGATAAGGACGTGGCTGTGTTCGAAGATATTCTTGGTACATACGGATAGACGGCATATACGGATGTGGGGGGACAAGATGAGATAGCGATTCACCCTGAAAATGATAAAAAATATATTAAAATAAAAATTAAATGAATTAAATTCAGTTTATTCTAATAATTTACTTCTAGATGTAAGATTATCCTGCACGTTTTTGATATAGGGTAACTTTTCAAACGTAACAGTCACAAGACTATTCAAAATGTATTCAATTGATATACAGTCCATTTATTTTAATGTGATTTTATGTAAAACTCGCAGACATGTAAAAAAATAAATGGTGGGGTCTATATCTAAATAAGAATTTCTGACACTGACTGTGTAAAAGAATGAATCCCCATTATTGAAGAAAGATAGGACTGTTACCCTTTACCAATAAAATACAGATTTCCTTATAAAATAAAATAACATAAAAATTAGTAATTTATAAAAAAAAAGCAGTTATTTTTATGATAGAAATAAAAAATAATTTTTTTTTTAAAACAGCAAATGATATATCACCTGTGGTGCAGGTGACATTTGTTGGTGAGCTGGAGGTGGGCTCGGCTGACGTGAACGTGAAAAAGCAGTACTTCTATCGGGTACTCCATGCTGTAGGACCAACCAAACCAAAACCCAAGTTAGTGTTAGTGTGAAGTAAGTTAGAATCAAAATAATTTAATTTAAAAAAAAGACTGTTAATTGCACAAAATTAATCAATACAACTAAATTCTTTAAAGCAAATTTTATGTGAGAATATGTGTAGGGGGTAGGGTCGTTTAACAAGAAAATAATTATATTGTAAGAAATTACTTACCAAATTTGCGTTGTCATATGCTGCTATCGGCATATCAGGTTGAAGTGCCTGTCCACGAGCTTGTGGAGACGCCGATGGGTGTGCTACTAAGACACATCCTCCAGCTGCTGATAACGAAGCTGGATCCAATTTAGATGCATCAATTGCACCTTTCAATACTCCCGGACTTGGAACTAATATTCTACCACTACTTGCACCTACAAAAAAAAGTTAAAAATTATTTTAAACTTAATGTAAAGGCGTTTAAACTATTAATAGGTTTAGGTTTATACCAAGAGATTTTTAAAAAAATTTTTATGATAAACTTCATTATATTACGGAGCAAATCAATTTTATTTGATAATTTGTGCCATATAATAATGAAGTTGACCACAAATTTCAAAAAAGTTAATTTTCTAAATTTACTTCTTGAATTAAGGACGCATTTCATTTCATTAAAGTATACATTTTTTTTTCATTTAATTAAGGACAGTAAATTAAAATTAACCTTTGAAAACAAAAAAGTTAAATAATGAATAACATTTACTTACCAGTTACAATCGGTTGTTGAGCCATCATATGCTGTTTCAATGGTGGACTTGCCACAGCACCCGTCATAATTTGTTGAGGATGTTGTGGATGTAACCCATGAGGCGGTTTTGCTGCAGGTAACGATAACGGGGGACTTTGTCCCATTAATATTGGTTTCCCTTGTAACGTGGTACCCGCCACATTACCCATAACAACAGCGGCTGGACTTTGAGGTGGTGCATTCATCAGTTGATTCTGTTGCATAACAACGTGTGAAGATTTTACGAGCTGAATTGGTGCAGATGGTGACGATACAGTTAGTCCTTGTGACTGTCGAGGTTGTTGCTGTTGTTGTGGCTGTTGCTGGGAAGCAATTGATTTCATCAATTCATCCACCACACAAATTGATAACATTGGACTTGGTAACATACTGATGATAGGCTGTTGTTGCTGCGTTTGTAGTGGTTGGCTGTTGATGATTGGCTGGTGTTGCTGCGGTTGTTTATTAACCGCTTGCAACAAATGTTGTTTTTTGTTGCTTGGATTTTGTATTCCTGCAGGAGACATTGGTGTTATCTTTTGCTGTTGTATATTATGCTGATCAATATTCATACGTGGCGATAAATTCAATGTAGCTGAACCTGCTCCAGTAGGTGTATTCGATAACGATACGTTCACATTTAAACTTTTTGTTTTTATAGTAAATTGTTGTGGTGGTTGTTGGGGACCTACTCCAAGACTTCCAATTCCTGGTGATTGTGAAGGTACAACGACTGGGTTAACTTGTTGTTGAACGATTGTAGGTTGTTTTTGTATCGGTTGCGATTGATTTAGTGGACTTTGGAATGATTGTAATTGACTGATAGCAGTTTTTGCAGCTTGTGAAGATAACACATGTGCTTTGAGTGATTGTGGAGGTTTTGAATGAATCACTTGTGGAGTTGAAGTTATAATTTGTTGCTGTTGCGATTGAATTACCGTATTTTGATGGATAATTGGCTGTTGAACAACTTCCTTCGGTTGAATAATAATTTGAGGTGGTTTTGGTGGTAGCACAGCTCCACGTACTAATGGTGATGATATTGCCACTGCTTGCGTTGAGACAACAACTGTTGGAGGTGTTGATACGGCAGCAATGGTTTGCGAAACAGATGTTACAGTTGCGGAGGAATTAGATATGGTAGATATTGTGACATATTGACCTTCCCCACTTTCTTTCATTACCATTAAATGTCCAGTAACAGGATCAATTAATGTTTGAGGTTCTTCGTTTTGTTCAACCTGAATACGCCCTAACATGGCGGCTTTTCGTCCTAAAGCTATAGGTGGAATATCTTGCCTTCGCTGCACAGGTTGCGATTGTGTTACAGGTTTTTCTTCTTCAGTAGGTTTAATATTAACTGTATTAGGCGTTACAATTTTATTTTGTACAACAATTTGTGGTTTGGAAATCTCTAATTTAGGTTCTTCATCTTTTTTGATCGGTTTTGTTTCTTCACTTGAATCATCAGTAGTTCCCGCATCAGATGCTCGACGATCTTTGACACCTTTCTTTCCCCGACCGCCAACTCCTGAACCAACTTTCTTTGCCTCTGTTGTTATGATAATATTCTGTACCGTTGGACCAGTTCCCTTACTAACATTTTGTCTCGTTGTTCGACGAGGACTATTGTCTGGATTAATTTGTAAACCGGATCGTGTAACCATATTACGGACTACATCTTCGATTGTATCATCAACGGAATTTTTCGATATATCTCGCTCTTGTAGTCTAGCTGATTTACGGGTATTTGTACTTGGTGATATAAACTCTTGGTTGTTTTTCATTTTATTTGGACTTTGTACACTTAAAGCCGATTGTGGTGCTTCTTTTACGACGACTGTTGGTGTAGTGTTCGTAATGTTACCACACGAAGATTTAATGGTCATTATAAGACGAGGATGATTCTTACTTTCATCAGATTCATCGCGAAATTCGTAAACATCCGATGATAAAATATCGTTTTCGTCACGCTTTATTTTACGTTCAGGTTTTGTAACGCCTCGAGTTTGTACGGTACCTCGGGTGGTGATACCACGTGTTACTGAAGTTGTGGAACCACGCGGAGGTACACTTGATACTTCTTTACGTCCCGCACGTCGAGTTTGTACACCAAGTTGTTGCTGTTGTATTGTACCTCGATCAACGCTCTTTGTTGCTTGCGATTTACGACCACGCATACGTCCACCTCGACGACTGATTCGACCACTTGCCTCACGTTCATCGTTAACTGTACAATTATCGATACCTTCATCATATTGCTCAGATTCATTGTCTAAATCATGTTCATGTTCTGGTTCTGAATTAAATTTCGTTTGATAATCTTCTTGGAAAGTATTTGTGTCGTGTTTATCCAAATTATCACCGCATGTTGATAAAGATTTATCAGATTTGATATCAGATTCTGTAGATTTGTTCTCATTTTCGTACCTAAAAGATATATATTTGTCAAAATAAATAGTAAAAGAATAAAAATACATCAATAATAATCATTAGATATAAGTTTTGCATACATAAAGCTGCGTTCATACAAACAAATCTCTTTTGTAAACAGCTACGTAGTTTGTTTATTTTACCAACGTGTATCAATTAATAGTAAAGTAAAATTTATACATAAAAAAGTGTAATACAAGGTAGAGCAAAAGTAATGTCTCAATTTAAATTGGCTATCATTTTGATAAAAAACGAAATAATTGATATTATATTCGCCAACAGTTTATTTATAGATTTAAACCACTTCCTTTGTGTTCTTTTCATAGAGACTTGAATTGTTGCTTGCAAAACACATGGCTATAAATTTGTGACATCTTTTTCAAACTTGCCTTTCAAAAGTTGTGGTTTGTCATGGTAAACAAACAAAAGGATTAAGTTTCGCACCATCATATTTTCTAATATAGATAGCTAATTAAAACCGCCAACAAGGCTGATCAAGACCTCCTGTGGAAGATTTTGTAACCTTACTATCTTCTGGGAGAAAGCAGGATTACCCGATTTAATGGACCCAGGCTTCTTCGTTTAGGACTATTTGTTTACCTCAACAAGCCACAAACCTTGAAAACAACATTGAAGAAGATATCACCAATTTAGAATCCGATGTTTTGCAATCAACAGTTTAAAACTCGATAAAACGAACACAAATGTTTATCCACTTAGAGGTAGTCGATATAATTGTTTTACCTTAAAATAAACTGTCAGTGAAAAACAGAATCCTTTTTTCATATCTGATAAAATGACAACCAATTCAATTTGAAAAATTACTTTTACCTCACCTTGCATTTTACTATTTTAAAGCTCTGAAAAACTGCTTCCATTATTGGTTATTAGATTTTGGATTTTGGCAGTTTTAAAATTAGTGGACTTCAATAATTTTAAAATTATTTAAAAAAGTTATTAGACTAATATAAAAAAAAATCTAATACAAAATATTAAAATTACATACCAGTCCTCTTTGCCAACTTCACTGCCTTCAGACAATTCATCCGCTGAACATGATGCATCAATTGTTTTAATCACACTCTCAATATTAACCTCTTTCGCAGACCAATAATCACTATCCTCCTTCGAGTCAAGTGGATCATCTTTATTTTCCAATATGTCAGCACTTAATCGCATATTTTCCTTACTCATATCAGAAATACCACTTTCTGTATCCTCAGTTTTATCATCATCGTAACGAGGAATATCCATTTCTTTAATTACAGACACAGTTTCCGTAGTAATCGGTGCAGATGTTTCCGTTTTAAATGTGTCTTGATCTTCATTGAATGTGTCTGTTATAGTTGATTTTGTATCTGATTCTAATTTAGCGGTTAATATATCCTGTTTTAATTCGTTAATAATCAATGGTTGTTGTTGGTCCTTTTCTAACTTAACAAGTTCTTCCTCTTCTTTTTCTTTCTTTAATTGTATGTTCAACTCTTTAGCAGCTATTTCAATCGCTGATAATTTAATTTCAGATGATTTACTTTCAACTGCAAGAATTTCTTCAACTTTAGGAGGTGTGACTATCTTTGGAGGAGATGTTGAAACTTGTTCTTTAGGTGCTACTATTACAGGACTTGACGGAGTTCCTGAAGGTGAAGGTGTTTCATTAACATTTTCTGTTTGTTTCTCAACTGTTACAATTATTGGAGTCACATTTGTAGTCACAACTGAAAGATTTGTTGTTGTAACTGGACTTTGTGATTTGATTGTCGTTATAATATCTCGTGGTATAGAATCATCAATGTTTGAAGATTGGGTCGATGAAACAGGTAATATTATATTTTGTGGTTCAATTTTCTTGATCGATGATTCAATAACTGATTTTGATTCAACTGGTAGTGATTTAGTTTGTACAAGCGTAGGTGGAAGTGATGATGTTGGTATTGCCGTGACGATTGTTTTACCATCAATTGATGTTGGTGTAAATCGTGCTGTCGCAACAACTGCTGGTGACGCTGTCACTTTTTGTGTCATAAATCGTATTGTTTGCGCTGATGGATATGCTACAGTTCCAAAATGTAAACTTTGGTTTTGAGTATAAATTGTACGAATTTGTTGAGGCTGCGATGTTTGTTGTAGCTCTGACGAAGTGGTCGTTGTTGCTACTGGTACTAATTTTGGCAAATTTGCTGGTATCGTTTGTGGTGGTATCGACACTACATTTGGTACAGATTTTGAAATTGGTGCAAGAACCGGAGTTATTGGTAATCGATTTACTGTCGTTAATAAATTTAAGGTCGGTTGTTGTACGATTGTAGGTTTTGGTGATGTTATCGATTGTGTTACTCGTATTGGAGATTGTTCTTTTGTAACAAATGCTGCACTTGTTGTAACTGAAGAAGATTTTCCATTATCACTGATTTTAATTGGTGATAACAGTTGTGGTTGAGTTGTTGCAACTGCATAACCTACAACTCGTGTTACATTTGTGATAATCGGTTTTTGGGTTGCGATGACACTGGTTTGTATCGATGTTACTACGATGGACGATGTGTCATTGAATTTGATAATATTTGGTTGAAGTGTTGGTACTGTTGGTTTATTTGAAGGCGTCGTGGGTTGTTCCAAAATCCATGGCTTTGAAATTACGGACGGTTGTTGTATATTTTCAGGTACTATTTGTTTTTCAGTTTTCACAAGCAATGGAGGTGGTGGAACAAGTGTAGCTTCTGAAGATGGTATCGTTGGTGATTCCTTTGTATCTTTTAATAAGTAGGTGGGTGCCACATCAGGTGTTTTTGGAGGTTGAGAATAATCAACCATTTCTGGTGTTTTTGGTGAGTATGTCGACGTGACTGTCACTGTTGTTGAACAAGGCGTTGTAGTTGTTAATGCTACAGTGGTTGTAGTGACTGTTGACGTAACTACTTCTTCATTATCGGTATCTGTATCGATTTGTAATTCATGCTCAGAGAGTGGAGTGTCTGGTTTAACTTCTTCAGTATTTACATCAGTCGTACTTAAACTTTGTACAGCTTGTCGCATTTCTTCATCATCTTCATCATCTTCTGGGGGTACGCGGTGTTCTTCAACAATTTCACTTTCATGGAGGTGTCCAGGTGATTGGACATCATCAAACGTATCAAATTCATTTTGATCACCGCCGAAGCTCTCTCCTAACAACGCAGCTACAGCGTCTTCGGTCTCTTCTTGAGAAATTACTACACGCGGAGGTTTATTATCTTCGACAATCGTTTCATCAACTTTCTTTACATCCTCATCTACAGATGAAGTTTTAAGATCGTCTTCATGATTTACAACGCTATTAATAATGGGTTCATTTGGTATTGAATCAACAAATTCTGTGGAAATTGATTTTATAGCATTCTCGTGAATAGTTTCATCAATATCAACTCCAAATCCTGGAATGAATTTCTTTTTCTCTGAAGATTTTGAAGGAGTTTTTGGTATGGGACTAATTAACGACTCCACAATACTTGGAGGTCTTGGAGGTGGCGATAAAAGTTTATTATCAGATGATTTTGGACTTGACACATCTAATAAATTAGGTAGACCATCTTCATGTATATCGTCCTTAACTCGAGTTGGTGATACTATTATTTCTTGTTTAACTTCATCAACGAAGTTCGTCTGAATTGACAATTCTTCTTTGACTGATAATTCTTCTTTAACTGTTTCGCGTTTTAAGGTTAATGAGGTATCAAGCTTATCAATTTCTTTATGCTCACTATCTCCACGATGATGATTTTCGTAATGTCGATGATGATGGTGATGTTCCTTTTTATGTTTCTCCTCTTTACTCTTCTTACGTTTCTTTTTCTTTTCTTTGGCCTCTTTTTTGATTTCGTTACGAGGTTCTTGACTCTCATCACCATCAGTAAAACGAAATACATCACCACTTGTCGCAGGTGGCTGTTGATCCTCAATATGATTACATTCGATCTTTTTCTCATTTTCTTGGGTTAAATTTTTATCATCTTCAGGTTGTTCAGGAACATCTTCATCATCAATTGAATCATCTAATAACTTAGCTTCCAGTGCTCGCCCAGCCTCAGCTAGATCTACACTGTTTTCATTTTCCTCGCGCACTATAGCCGCAGCAGTCCTTTTTTGTTCCTTTTCTTTACGTTTCTTCTCCTTTCGTTGTTGTTTACGTAAACTTTCCTCCTTGTCCCGCTTAGTATCAACTCGTACTTGTTTATCGATATCTTCTTCGACTGCATTTGGTGTGGTCTTTTCAATATTTGATATACTATCCGTATCACTTCCATATATATTTGATACCGACAGTTTATTATGATGATGATGCCCACTTTCAGCAACACTGGTTGTAGATGAAGTACTATTATAATATGAATTAACAACAGGTTTCTCAGTACTGTCCACCGAAGGGGGAGGTGATGATATACTTGTAAAATCTTTTTGTCCACCATTTTCCGAATCATCTGAAAATGGTCCAAATATATCCTGCATTTTCTCATCACGTTTAATGGACGCCGCAGTGATAGTAGTCATATCTGACGATTTAACTCCATCAATTTTAATTGATTTCTTAGACTTTTTAATTTTATCTTTAGAACTTCGTTCTTCAACTTTTAATTTATCACGTTTCTTCTCTTTTTTATTATGTTTTTTACGCTTGTCTTCGCCATCTTCTATAGAATGGTGATGATGCCGTGGTATTTCATCAATATGATTTTCACGTATAGCATCTTTTGATTCTTTCGAATCTTGTTGTGCTGTGGATATTGTCATCGACGACGTATTAATTTGCTGTTCATTCTCTGATGAACTATTCTTTTGTCGTTTTTGTTTCTTTTTGTGTTTCTTGCGACTCTCTGACTTTGTACTATTCTTTTCCTGGTGTAACATGGTACTTTCACCTTCGGAAGAGGCATCACAAAGTAAAGATAATCGATGATGGTAATCGTATTTATGATTTTCAACTTCAGGTTCCTGTTTAACACAGTTTACCATTTCATCTTCGGATGATTCGAGCGATAAACGTTTATTCTCTTTATTCATATACTTAATATCCTCTTCAGGTTCTTCTTTCTTAATGTCTTCTAGCTTTATGTCTTCTAGCTTTATGTCTTCTTCTACAGGTTCATGAATATGATGTTCCATCTCACTATCTGAAAATGGTTCTAATTTCACTTTATTAACTTTTACATCGCAGTCGGATGTATCCGAATGTATTCGGGATTTTGAGCCCTTCCTCGATGAAATTGAGAGTTTTACACGATTTGTACTAAAGTCATCATCATCGGATGTATTATCTTGGTGATGACGATGATGTTTATTATTTTCCATGTTTCGTGAGGAATTATCTGAATCGGAGTATTTTTTACTATGTTTCTTATTTCGATGATAATGTTCAGATTGATTTTCTTGAGATTGTTGAGTTTCATCTTCAGAGGAGCTGGTGATCATTAATTTATTTCCACGTCTATGTGATGATGAAGATGATGATTGTTTTTGACTTCCAGAACCACTTTGATGTTGTTCTTGAAGTTGATCCGAATCAGAATCTTCATCCCACGATGTAGATCGTTTTTTCTCTTCCCGTTTTGCACGACTTTGTTTAAGTTGACTAAATTTCGCTTTAATTTTTTCTTGTCGTTTTTCCTCTTCTTGTTTTTGCATATTTTTGCATGATCGGGCTTTAACTTTATCATACATTGATATGTATGCCGGTTCAACTTCGATATCGAATATCGAATGTTTCTTCGGTTCATCGGAATCGGTTGTATCAGAACTGTTTGTGTTAATTTTTCGTAAACGACGTTCTTCTTTTTTAGCTGCTCGTCGTTGCTGTTCGGAATCAGGTGTTTTAGGTGTTGATGAAGACTCGTCTCGACTGCCTTTACGATGTTGTTCGTATTTCTCGCCACGTATCGTTGAAGGAGATGTCGATTGTTTTTTAACTTCATCAACAGAAATTTTTGCTGATTCATCAATGGAATTTTTACGATGATGTTGCTCTGAAGATGGTGTTGTTGGTTGGGATGGAGTAATCGGATGCTGTTGTTCATTTGGAGTTGAATTCCGTTTTTCTTTTCGTCGTTGTTTCTCCTCATTTTCTCCATTCGACGTAGAAGTTGATTTTAATTCCAGGCGATTTAAAAATTCTTTATCCATTGCTGATAATTCTTTTGTAGATGATGTTGACTTCGGAGTTGTAGGTGATTCACGATTACTATTTTCTTTCACTTTATTCTTAACTTTTCCATGCTTTGAAGAAGATGAATCCGATGATCTTTGTTTTTCTAATTTATCACGTTTAATATCATTACGTTCTTTCGTAGATTCTGAGGAAGTTTCTTTCGATCGTTTCTCTTCTCGAATTTTATCCTCTAACATTTTAGTGAAATTATTTTTCGTCTGATGCTTATTGCTGCTACTATGCTTTTGAGGCCGATCACTTCCTGTGACTCCAGTAGATCTTGTACTATCTTTTGAATCACGGCGGTCGTTACCAACCTTTTTGTGTTCTGATTGAGATGTTTTCAATCGTTTCGCATCGTTATCCTCTACAACCTGAATATTATCCTGAGAGGAACTAAATCGCCGTTTTAAACCAATTGAACTTGGGGAACTGTTATTTCGTTCTTTTGTACGTTCTTTTTGTTTATCTTTTGACGATGCTGTTGATTTATCTGAATCAATTGATAAATGCCGATGATTTGATGTGGATTTATCTGAATCAATCGATAAATGACGACTCTCTGTCGATGATTGTCGATCTGATATATTTGTTTTTATAATTTCTTTTTCTTTATTATCTTTATCTTTATCTTTCTCTTTCTTACTTATTGTATTATTATTGTTACTATTGTTATTAGTGTTTGAATCTTTATGCCGTACATCATCTACATTATTATGGTGATGATGACGATTTTGTGTCTTTGAAGAAGACGATGTTGTTGTAGTAGGAATTGTAGTAGAAGCAGTGGTTGTTACATCGTTTGGTAGAACTTCATTGACGCTACTTGAATTTGTTTTCATTTCATTTCGTCTATCATGATTGGTACGTTCAACATCTTTACTTCGTGAAGAAGATGATGAATTCGATGATGTTGATGAAGTAGATGATAATGTAATTTCATGTGTTTTATCAACTTTCTCACAATTCGAATCACGATGATGATGTCGACTGATTTTATGATCATCGTAACCAATATGATTACTTGTAACATGATCCTTTTTTCGGTCATCATGTGACGCTTTTTTACTATTACTGTTGGTGATGACGTCCACATGATTAAACTTTGAGTTATCATCCTCTAAATCTTTTGATTCTTCGCGTCGTTTACGATGCTCATCTTTACGCCCACGTTGTTCAACAACTTCTTCAATTAACTTATCACATATATCACTATCCTTTTTTAACCTATCACACTCAATATCACTATCTTTATTATTTATTTCAATATGTTTTTTGCTATCAGAACTACGTCGATCTCGTTGTCTGCTACTGCTGGTAGACGTAGTATTTGTCACCGTTGCGCGTGATGATGATGTCGTAACAGAATCACGTGAAGATGTTGCTAAACTATGGCTAGAATTATTTAGTCCTACACTAGCACTTGTTGATCCACTATTTGTATTCACTTTTGTTTTATGATTCACTAAGTCACTATGATTTGTTATTGACGTTGACGTTGTTAAAACAGTTTGTGCAACACTACTACTTACACTCGGCGTTAAAACAGACGTCACTGGTGTTGATGTGGAACTTGTGGAACTTATTGAGGATATTGTTGTTGTTGCTGTAATCACTTCACTAGGTTGTAATATGGTGGGGATATTCGTGGAATGAGGAATGTTTTTATTAAATTCACTATCACTAAATTTATTTGTTTTTGGAGTCACATTGGACGTGGACAATGTAGACGATAAAGTTCTATTAGGAACAACTGTTTTATTAGTTCTCAATTCACTAGAATTTATAGCACTAACACTAGAGGATGATGTACTCGTCTTTCTACTAACACTTGAGGTCACAGTTGTACTTACCGGACCCACACTTCCACTTGCACTATTTATAACACTTCCACTACATGATGAAGGCGCTGAAGTTGCTACTGGTGGTGGTATCACTGTACATGTAATTGAAGCGCTTGAGATCGGTGTTTGTGGTAACATACCTGGTGTGCCAGGTGTTCCAGGCGTCGTCGGTGTTAATGGTATCGCAGGTGGATGACTTGGAAATGGATACTGTAAGCCTTTGGCTGGTGGTAGCTTAGGACTAGTTCCCGGTAATGTTTTTAATGATGTAACAACACTTCCACCACTAACAACACTTGGTGAATTAACTACTGATGATGATATTGTTGTGGTTATAACTGGGATTGTCGTAGGCGCACTACCGATGGAAGGTATCAACAAAGTACTATTCGTCGTTGTTGAAGTGGTAAGCGCTGAAGATGACGTTGAACGTGTAACAAACTCTTTTGGTTCATATTTCTCACCAAAATTCTCTAAACGTTTTGAATCTTCATCAAATACACTACGTTTTGCTAGCACAGATTTTACAATTTCGGATGGTGGCACTTCTTTCAGATCTACATCCAAAAGTTTATGCCGAAAACGAAATTTCTCTGAAATTGAAGCATCAATTTTTGCAAGGGTATCACTTCCAGTTGTGGATAGTGATCGTGAACCTGACCATTTTTCATATTTTTCGACTACTGATTTTATTCGTTCATCTAACGAGGGTAGTGAAGGGCTGGCCGGTGCTGCATCACTATCTGATGAATTTGAACTTAACGACGGTGGCCTCGGAGGCGGTGAAGCTGGTGGAGGTACATGTACAGGACTTGGGGGCGGCAATGGAGTAGCAATCACTGATGCTGATACCGGTGGACTAGTTATAGCTGTTGAAGATGACGTTGTTGATTTATTGAATCCACAACGAAATTGTGCAGCGAATTTCGGTAATGGTAAACTGAGTGGACCATCATTCGTTCGTTCCCGAAATCGCCTAGGTTCACATGGTACAATATTTATGTTTTCAGGACGTTCGTCACATAGAGGAGTCCCAGGACGCGATCCATCTACACTCTCGCTTCCCGAATGTGCAGTTGTAGTAGTGATAGTATGATGGTCACTGGCGCTATGGTGATGATGTCCACTACTAGCTGTTTTTCTTCGTTTACATATAGCGTGTGGCATATAATTATTAACAAGTGGTCGTGTACTATTATCTGCACTAGGTCGCCGACTATTTAAACTGCAATGTCGAGAAGTTTGACTTGGTTGGTCCGACGACAGTCGGCGAACATCATTCTTATGATTCGATAATAATTCTGTATCGTTATTTAACAGATTACTATCATGTAAATCTAATTTTAATCGTTTCTTTGGGCTAATATGCTCATCACCAGAACTAGGACATTCTTCTAATTGTTCTAATAAATGTGAACGCTCCTTTTGTAAATGCCGCATATCTGGAGGGGGAAATGACGGTATTGTACTTGAGGTTTGCGTTACGCCTGATGATGATGTTGGTTCCGCAGCAATAACAACACTTTGTATGGTTGGCGTTTCATGATCGTATAAATCTTCATTGCTTCCTTGACTAAATTCATCGTAACTACGAAATGACGGACGTTCGGCTGTGGAATATTCGGTACCAGATTCATAATAGTCGTTTGTAGTGTAACGTGATGTTGAAAGACGAACACGTGAAGACGCTGTACTAGGTGATGGTATTACTGCACTTGGACACTGAGAGGATGTTGTTACTGAGGATGAACGACTATATGATGATGTTCGAGGTCTCGAAGATGATGTTTCGTACCTGAAAAATAAGAATAAAAGAATTGAATAATTTTAAAATATAAAGCTCAGAATACACACGCTATAGCAGTATCGTAATGGTGGAAATGTAGAAATTAGTATATTTCCATATCTACCAAGAAAATTGCAGATAAAGAAGTAACAAGATTATTCGGTTATTCTAGTGTCATTGAAGATAAAATGGCTAGCCACCCTGACACGAAAAAGGCCAATAATTGAAGAGTATGACTTTCGTAGAAAATATTCTATTAAGTTTCAAATTACAGATTGGTTTCGATGCAAAACCAATATTAGCCAATTCAGAAAAATTCAGCTAAAGCTGGCTAGAATGTCAAAAAGAAGAGTAGTGGGTCTTTAGACTGGACATTATTTATATTATTTTCTGGATTGGACTTTGATTAACTTCTATTTATTCTTGTAGAAATCAACATAAAGTCAGATATACAGTACTTGAATTATTGGAGAAGTTTGGAATGGAAGCGTATAAAAAAATAATAAAAACTTACCTAAAACGTGACGAATTTGTCACAACATTTGTACCATTATTCCCGTCAAATACAACTCTAGAAGACGTAACAGAAGACACCGCTGAATTACTATTCTCGTACACTGAGGATGACGAATTTTGCCGATCTAGTGAATTACTTGAACAATTATTTAACACACGTTCCGTAGAAGATGAAGTACTATTTTGATGTGATGACGATGTTTTTTGTTCTAAATGTTCAAAAAATGCATCCTGACATTCACGACTAGCAAAATCAATTTGTAATTTACGCCCACGTAATAAAAACCCTCGACGTTCTTTCACTGCCGATTGTGCTGATTGTATTTGATCATAGAATATAAGTGCATGCCCTAAATCACGATTAATAATCACTTGTTGAATCGTACCAAACTGATGAAATTGTGATGTTAAATATTTATCACTAATCTGTGGCTCTGATGTACCGATATCCAACCAAACACAATTTGTGGGCATTGATTTACCAAAACCTAATTTTATACGATTATTACCTAAATGTTCACCGTCCATTGTCCGAATCGCTTTAACAACACTACATATGTCTGAATATTGACAAAACGCATACGAGCTTATATTATTTGCACCTTGTTTTTTAATATCCACTTCGATTATATCACCGAACTGTTCAAAATGTTTACGTAACTCTGTTGTCGTTATATCTTTTTCTAAATTACCCACAAATAATGTTCGCGTCGCTTTTGGATGATATTCATCCAATTCAGCTTCATAAGGTCGACACTCATTATCATCAACATCGTAACCTTGATACGGCGCCACTTCTATTTTACACCCAAAAAACAGTTTATCATAACTCACTTCTAAAGCTTTTTCCACATCATCCGGTTTTTTAAAGCACACTAACGCATAACGATCCGAACTTTGCCCAACAACTTTCACCCACGTAACTTTCCCATGTTTTTTATATTCATGGAAGAGACCATCTTTTAACGACGTATCCGAACTTCGAGCTGGTAAATTTCGTACACATATCGCAAGAGGTCTTCGATCCTCGGAGTGTGTAGGTAATAAAGGAGGTGGAGGTTGAATAGTATTTGACGATGTGGGAACTGTGCTTGATACACAATTTGTACGAACTATACCACCACGTGGTTGTATTGAGTTTTGCGGTGAACATGCAGGGGATGAACTTGCTCGAGATGATGTACAGGTCGCACTACTCGTTGAAGGTGACGTTGAACGTGATCGTGATGGGGATCGACTTGATAAACTTCCTGAAGGTGATTCTGAACCGGACCGTGATTTAATTTTATTTAATTTCTTTGGAATTGATGATGAGCTTATTAACGACGATTCCATAACACTGCTTCCACCTCGTGTTGAAGAAGTTTCTAAATAACTGTTCGAGGATGGTTCTTGTACAATTACGGAACCTAATGAATTTGGATTATTTGATGATGAATAACGACTACTATTTACGGTACTTCCGACTACCCCACCAACTGTCGATGATGAAGTTGTCGTATCATAGATTTGACTCCATGATGTTGTGGCTCGACGATCAATTAATGGTGCATATGGTCCAGTATTACCTCGATATAAACGATCTCTTGCTCGACCTCGTGGACTTTCATGATAACCTGGACGGCGTAAATATTCTGGATCTGTGGTTACACGTGTACTAGTTGTACGTTCGTAAAAACGATCACCAAAACTTGAATGATCTTCATTTGTTCTGAAAAATAAAATACGTTTACATTGTAGTTTTTTAATAATTTTTCGTTTTCTTTTCTTTTTTGGAAAATTGTGTACATGATATTGAAATTTGTTTTTAAACCAAAGTATTCATACATTATATATGTGTAATGGAAAAACTACGTGGAGAAATATTTGTATATATTTTTTTAACATTTTTTTTAATAATTTTTTTTAAGTGGATGAATTTTATATATTAAAGGTTCTGTTGTACATTAAATAGCATGATTCTTCTAATATAAAATTGAACCAACAAAAAATAATGTGATCAAATTATTTTTACTTGCTTGTTAGAGAGGGGTAAAGGGAGATCGATCTCACAACTTTGGTACACTGGTATATTGCAATTGGCAATATAGTCAATTGAAACTACCGACACCGACCTTATAAAATTGGTATTCATATAAATTAAGCCTAAAATTACTCTTGATATCGTAGAGGAAGAAACTCAAATTATGAGCCGGTAGTTAGAGATTTAAAAAAATTTGAGAAACAGTCTTGTTTAAAGTGTAGTCTTTTGAATTTAAAAGATTTGAAGACTGAATTTCTCTTTCAGCAGGTCTGATTATAATAGTTTACTATATACCAATGTAAAACTTTGATTTGAGACTGAACACTATTCGTTTAAACACTCAATACTTTTATTAATGCAGTAGTCTGGCAACCCAAAAAAAATCAACGCACGCGTGCCGAAAAGATTTTCGCAAAAAAACGCTTCTAAATTTGAAATAATATTTTGATTTTGATATTAATAATTTTTTATCAGGAATAACTCTTCAATGCGCACCCCGTTCTCATGTCAAAATTTTATATGCGAAATTTCGTAATTTCCGTGTTATAATTATAGTTAGAGTGCGAAAATTATACAAATTTCATATTGTTTGTTTCAAAGTCTAATAAATATCTCAACATAGTTACATTTTATTACCTCTTCTTGTTTTATTTCGGACAAATCAATCATTTCATAAAATTCAATAACTAAAAGTTATTTTTATACAATAGAATGCTAAAAATTTACTCCACGTGTTTCTTGAGTAATTCCAAGTATTATGAAAAGGCACATACACACACATATACACGTAATCACACACTAACACTCACACGCAACTGATAAATGCGATTAAATAGTAAAGGTTTTCTTTATTTAAAAAAAAATTAAACATTGATAATTTAAACAAAAAAATTATTTTTTTACTATACTTTATAATATACAAAAATAAAACTGCTCCATTACTATTGTTTTTAGTATCTTTTACGCAACAAAAACATCTGTCATGTTTCAAAAAAAAATATATATATTATTGAAATTCATGCTTGTTCATGCAAATTTTTCAAGGTTAGAAAATATTTGCATATTTAATTAAGTATGCTTTTTTTTATATTATATGTATTTGCTCTAGATAGGTTTGTGAAAAATTTAAAATAGTACTATGGTCATAATAATAATGTTTTAATTAAACATTAAGGTTATTCAATCACTGCAGTCTTTCCGTTCAATACTTTTTGTGTTTGCTTAGTTTCATTTGATTGTTCTTGAATGCTTCGAGGAACTGAATCGTCTGGTACTGTAATAAAGTCAGACTGATCTAGTTTCCCGGTTACTCTAGCATAAAAGGAAACTAGATAGAGGATTCACTAGCGCGTGAATCATACACCTCTCGCCTGAATCTGTTATTCCCATAGCAAAATGCTCTGTGATACGCTGAATAACAGGTGTAGATTTCAGATGATAGAGTGTTCTTAAGGTCCAATACGTAGTAGTCCTACGTAGCTGCGGTACCTCAATTAGAGAGGTAAATATACCATCTTTTTCTTTATATTATAGTGGGACTACTTGGTAACACTAATACTTAAACGAAAGCTGCTTTGCAGCTTACAGCCCCTTTCCAAAACCTTTCTTCCCAAAAGTTAATTTGAATATGTTGCATAATAACCTAATCTACTTCATACAGCCTTGAGATATTTTACACAAACAGTTTAATAATGCATTGGCAAAATAAATTCGATGCTTTTGGTTAAAAACCATTGTCTAATTCTGAATCGAATCCCCATGATTCAAATAGACAAAAAAAACTAATTAATCACTACTGAAATAGACACATTTAATGAGAATTATTGTAAATTCAATTTAACGTCTCCAAAATGTCGTCTAAATGTTAATTGCCGTAAATTTCAAGATTGCCAAGAAAAAAAATTGATTCAAAGAAGATATGAAATAAAAAAAATTAAACTACAAATAACCTTGAGCTGTGTGGCGCGCCTGCTAACTTTTTTCTCAATCAAGTACCCATTAATATGGACTTAAAGATCTTTACGTAGAGAACCTCGGAAGAAAGTTCTGATATACAGGCAATTGAATCCGGGACAATAGGTATGGCAGCTCAGAACGCTATTACTGAGTCACTCTGTTTTAAATCTATAGTGCACCATACAGGTACGTACCCGCGGTACGTCTTGAAATTTTATTTAGACAGCCTTGTAAATATTATTCAAATTTTGTTTTCCTATAGAATACTTAATTAACTAATTATAATATTTATATTAAATTATTTATTGGAGTTAATAATGTGTTATGAAAAGAACAAACGCAATCAAAACTTTGTTACTTCAGTCCAGTCAACAAAATTACTTAAGAAGACAGAATCAATTTTGTAAATTTTTTTTAGATATTATAAAGTATACGGTTCATGTCTCAACATCTGTCTATCTGGTCGTTTCTAACCTCATAATTCAAGTACCACTTCATTTCGCCAAATTTTTATGTATATTTTTGGTACCATTGAAGGTAAAGTCGTACTATTTACAGTTCAAACTCAAATCTCAAGTAAATATCTGCATTGTAGTGAATAAAACAATAAATAAAAATGAGATATTTTAAAATTAGCGAACTTGAATGGCTCGTCGAAAACTCTCCTTTCGAATTTTCGGGTGGAAAACATTTCAAACATATAACAGTTAATTTTTTTCCTTCCTCTCTCTCCTCTCGTACAAACTCATATTTTTATATCAGCTAAATAAAATTGTTTTGCATGAGTCGCATTTTTAAAATATGATGACTCAAATACGAAAATAAAACAATAAGACTAAAATACTCAAATCCCCTCATAAATTTGTACTGTTGTACAAAAAGGATAAAAAGTAATCTTTATTTTTTTTAAATTTTATATGCTGATTAATTTCTACGGAAAAAAATAAGATAATCAGTTTTGCAAATCCCCCACTTATCCAAATAGGCTTGGTGAAATATTTAAATACAAAGGTTTAATAAAAAGCAGACGAACGAAAAAAGGTGTTTAGTAAGCTAGACATTCAACAAAATTCAATTTCTTTATCATGTCTGTACGAAACCTTCTAGGGTAATTAAAATATTGTGGAACTTGGATTACTGGCATCTATGATACCGAGAACTCAAGAGTTTTACCACTGAAAGAAACGTGTACAGTCCCTAATAACCCAAGTTGAAAATGACAAATGTCTTATTTCAGAGTCCTGCTTAACAC
>JAEMTY010000450.1:0-25000 GCA_020423425.1 Chrysopa pallens
GCACAACCGTAGTAATTTTACATCAAGGTTAATAGCAAAATAAAAATATTCTAAACAAGTATAATTTTTGCATCAAGATTGCTGAGGACAAAAATTTGCATTATATTCCTTGGGGAATTAAATGAAAAGATGTACTTTACAAAAGAATTCATGTATTGTACATAAACATTTAAACATAATGATGAAGTATGTCAGATTTTAATATATTTTATAAGATTTCTATCAATAAGTAATAAATCTATGTCCACACTATCATTTATGTAATTGTAAAAAAACCAGGTATTAATAAGTAAGCTTAGCTAATAAATCTACGTAAAAATTCAACCAGAGACCACAATAAATTTTCCGTTTACTTTTATACAAAGGATTAAGAATATAACGCCTATAATTTGAACGATATAAAACGTATAATTAAAGTAAATCAAACTTTGAAATTTAAGCATGAATGCTTAGGAAAATTTTCAGTTAACCTTAAACAAATGTTAGAGCAATAACAAAACATTTAAATCACGTCATTAAAAATAGTTTATTAATAACGATATAAAAACCACATAACATAATTAACAGTTTCAAAATAAGTTTCTTTTTTAAAATGAGAATTTTTAACTTCTCAGTATCTTTTATGGTTAGAAACTATTTTGTTAAAAAGTTTTTGGTCGTTTAAGAGCATCGATTAAATCACTTTTTACCTCTAAAACACACCATTAAAGGCAATAAAACTTAAAATAAGACATATTTAATTATACAAATATCTCCCAAAATTTGCAAAAACCTGATATGAAAACATAATGGACAGATAGTTTTTCCTAAAACTCAGAAAAAGAAAATTTTCTAAAAAGAAGAAGAAATTTCCTAAAAAGAAGACAGAACATAAGAAAATTGAAAAAAATCCCCAATTTTTTGTATTTTATAAATACGTATTTCGACTACAAAGTAGTCATCAACAATAAGAATTAGCTAGCCGTAATGATTCTCTGAGGAGATGTTACTTGTTGCTACTTGGTGACGGTTTGCAAACCGTCGAATTAATTATTGTCTTAATGTCTCATTTTCCAAAAATTAACCTACTTAATAACTAATCAATCATTTTCCGATATCCATTTCATTGTCTTATTTATAGATATTGTTTAACAAATTTTTATATCTGTATTGATAATACAATTACAATTTATTTAATATTTGTTTATTTATCAAAAACTAATTTGAAAAATTTTATAAAAAACCGAACTACTTTCACTTATAATGCCATAAATTGTAAACATACACACTTAAGTTCAAAAAAAAATGAACTATAACTTGATCTGACATAATATAAAAAATATATGAATTATGAGGGTGTATTAAATTTAGTCTAACGTTTTTAACGCTGAAAAAAATTAAATGAATTACTTAATTTGTTAATTTCCGTATGTCTGACCCTACGTCCGTAATCAACAAAACCGAAAAGAGATAGCGAGTTGAAAGTTTAGTGACATATTCTAGACCTAAAAAATGATTTTCAATTCGTGAATAAGCAATGCCAGTTCACTGGATTCTATAGAATCCACAATCAATCTTTTAACCCACGATAGATGGAAGAAAAGTTCAAATACAATGTTTCTGAATTAAAAAAAATTAATGAGTGAGCCTCACAGACATAAGGTCACAATAGAAGTGAAACTTCTTTAAGCCGCTTTAAATAAATAAACAGATCAATATATATAAATATATATTGTAGCATTTCATTTATTCTCAAACAAAATAAATGTATTGGATTAATTATTCGGTTTTTAAGAATTAAAACAATTACACATTTTTTAATAAATATTTTGAATTAAATACCAAATTATATAAAGAAATTAAACACTTTAATACTTCAAAGGCAAACGTTTAAGTGATTCTCCAATCATTTCATTTATATTTATATGAAATTTATGAATTTTATTGTAAAACGCTATTGGTCAACTCTAAATATGTAAACCAATTAAATTTAAGAGGCGTGGCTTATATTTTATTCAATTCTTTATATAAATATATAAGGCTTGCTCGTCTTGCTATACAAGCGATTCCCCCACTCGCTTCTCCTCTAGCGCTACTTCCCCTTTTCCGCCTCAAATCCTTGAATTTTAACCTCCGTAAAGAAGTTTCACTTCAAAAATTAACAACTTTTATTTGAATCTTTTGTTTTCATAAACAGTTTAGATTTGAAACAATTCCACCTAAATCGGGTAATTAACACATATTATTGTAATGATCCGGGAGGTAGCGTTGCAAATGAATCAATAATTTCAAGTCGATTAATTCGTGTTAGAATTTAATATGTCATACACTGTTATGAAGGTCAGCAGGCTCCAAGAGGGTGGACGGGTGTTATAAAAATTTCTGCTGAGTAGCAATGCAATCTCGATGAATATGGCAATCAAATGTCATATTCAGTTGACAATTATTCCACCCGTAAATATTCCGATGGTTATTTTTTTTATTTACTTCATTATTGAAACTATCTCTATTATTAATTTCAAGCGACCTGAAATATATTTTATTATTCCTCCACCTTGAGTGCACCTGCTGAACCGCCATTCGATTATCAACTTCATATAAACTTACAATAAAATCGAAAATGTATTGGCCTGAAATCACCATAAAAAATACAACGCTACCTCCCTGACTATAATACAGAATACGACATTAAAATTTCAGCTTCTTTAAGTTATTTTTATGATGGACGGATAATATTTGCTAGCATAACAATGCTAAAATTAATATAATCAAACATATTCTATATTATCGAATATATTATTTGAAAATATTTTTGAGCCATTTGTAGTCGATTCAAAATTATTTCTAGTCGATTGAATTTTATTGATCAGTAGTGTATAGACGTAAGCGTATTTAAATCTGATATTAACATTTTAAGTGAGATACAGACTCATTGTATCCTATCAAGCTAATAATAGTTATTAATATTTAAAATGTAGGTTTTGTTATATTATTATTTCTAAACTTTAATTATTAAAATTATAAAAATTACAAGACGAATAAATAACATGTTGAAAAATCAACGATATATTCTTCTTTATCTAGTTTTATTAATTACAACTAATAAAATTTAAAGTTAAAAATATTTTTTAGCATATAAGCTTTTATTGTATTAAAAAAGATGAATAAGTTTGTAGCTTAATTGTTTGTTTTTTTTTTTTACTTTTTAATTAAAATTAAAAAGTGTATGAATCAAAATATGATAGAAGTGCAATGAAAAAAAAAGAATAAAGTTTTATAACGCTACCATATTATTTTTTTAGTATATAATATGCTTAATTTCACCTCAATCAAATACCACAAAATTAGTAAAACCGAAAGATTTCATTACAGGCTGAAACAGGACTGGTGCAAATAAATAAAAGTTTATAATTCAACAATTATTGTGTATAATTTTCTATAAAATATTTACATGTTTAAAATATGTACTAAGATGCAAATATAGGCTACATTAAAAAATAATTTTTTCTAGAATTAAATTGAATTTAACTTTATTCCTGTGGGCTAGAATGAATTGAAAACCATAATACCCTTTAAAAAATATTATTATTCTTCAAAATTCTAGAGCTTTCATATAACAAAGGACATCATACGACGGACAGAGGATATTCTATGAAATTATAATCAGTATACTAATATGAACTTTTAAAAATCTAGGAATAGCAGCATATGGCTGACCATTGATTGTACTTAATCAAATTGTTTCATTATATGAAAAGAATTATGAAAATAAATCCGAGAATTTACACTTACATAATCATTATTTCATACAATACAAGTTGTTTGTTGGATAAATATAATAATCGACCCTAATAAAAATGAAAATCATATTCAATAATACAATTCAAATGGAGTAAGAAATGAATAGAAATTAATGAATTTAATAGGAATTCAATCCTATTGAACCTAGTTAAAATTTTTAATAGGAATCAATAGGAAATCATTTACTATTCGATCCTATTCAATTTTATTAACAATAATGAATAGGTATGAATAGCATTATTAATAAAAACTACATGAAAACGAAATTTTGTTGGTTCCAATCACAAACCTAACAAAAATAGAAATATTTCCTATCTATCTATCTGAAATTTAGAAAATGGAAAACATTTCTCATCAGAAATTTCAACCGAGAAGAATCGCGGATTGTATTCAATTATCTTTGATTTCAACAATGTCTTGATTTCAAATTTCCAACTGCATAAACTGATAACTTAATTATTACTGACATCTATATCTTCGCATAAGAGGTACTTATAAGTAATAAGTTGTGTACCCAACTGAACCAACTGCAGAATTTTGTAGGTTATAATCACTATTAAAAGTGTCAAATTGTCTGATACACGTGTGTTTTGGTAAATAAAATCTAAAAAAAACCATGGATGAAGATATTAATTATTCGGACGAAGAAATTTCGGAAAAAGAACATTCTCGTTTATTAGAAGCCATTGCAAAACTAGATAAATCACAGCATATTCGAAAATCTACACGAACTGAACCATCTTTACAAATATCTGAATATAATTTAGTAAAATCAAGTGCTGGTAAAAATAGTTCAGTAAATTTACATAATTTAGTCAAGGTATTAAATAAAAAGTCTAATCAAATTGATATCACAAAGAAAATTAATAAAGTTCGTCGAAATGTAAAAACAATTCCAAAACCATTAGAAAAACCTGAAGCTCAAAAAATTCAAAGAACTGTGGCTTACGAAAATGTGAAAAAAACACTGGATAAATGGGAACCAATTGTACACGCAAACCGTGCAGCTGAACAATTAGAATTTCCATTACGTAAAGAACCAAAATTAAAAATTGAGACTACAGCAGATCTATTTCAACGATTTCGACTTAAAAGTGATATTGAGCTTGAAATGGAAAAATTAGAACCTGATGTTCCAAAAGAAAAAATTCAATCGGAATTTCCATTAACGTTAGCTGAAATGTTGGAAAGGAGAAAAGAGGCAGCTAAACTGCGTGCTCAACAATCGTACAAAGAGGCGAAAGCTCGACGACAGAATAAAATTAAAAGTAAAAAGTATCATAGAATTCAAAGGCGTGAAAAAATTAAACATCAAATTAAAGAATTTGAATATTTACAAAAGAATAATCCTGAAGAAGCTTTAAAGAAATTGGAGGAAATTGAAAAGGCTAGAGCTGAAGAACGTGTCTCATTAAGACATCGATCTACTGGGCAGTGGGCAAAGAGTAAACAAGTTCGTGCTAAATACGATAAAGAGGTATAAATATACACTTATTAACAATTAAGGCCTAAAAATATGATCAAAACATTTGGGGTAAAGGTGTAGGAAATATTTTTGGGAATTAAAGAATTCATACTTTTATTCTAACAAACTGGAAATCAAAAACTAATTTAATTCGTCTAAATATTTGGCGAGTTAAATTCGATTCAATTTCATAAAAATTTTGATTCCCATTTCTTCGTCTTGACCACTGTTAAGATTATTCAAAATTTACATTTTAATTTGTAAACGGCTCTCATATCAATGTTTACATGCAAAATGATTTCTCTAAAGTTAAAAATAAAATTTTTAAATTTAATTTACCAAATAGACAATTTTAAAGGTGGTATTATTACACAAATTTTTTTTTAATTTTAAATATAAACTGAATTTTTTGCGTGGATGTAAGATAAATTTAAAATAATTTTGAATGTTACAGAGTCGGCAAGTTTTGGCTCAACAACTTTCTGTAAGCCGTGATTTAACACAAAAACTGAAAAAAAGCGTCGAAGATGATTCAGACAATGAAGATGATCAAATCAATGAAATTCATTCTACATCAGAGGATCCGTCAAATCCCTGGATAAATGGAATACAATTGACGTCAGACGTTACAGATTTTATAAGTGGGTATCGAAAATATTGGAATGAAAAAAATAATACACAAACTGATGCATCAAACTCTAAACCAAATGAAAAAAACAATTCTACCGAAGTAACAAGCACCACCAATAATGATCAAATAACGAATGATGAAATTAATGAAGATGATTTAGATATCTTTAAAAGTAAAATCAATGATTTACATGATAAAATCAAGCGTAAAACGTCAAAAAATAAGGAAGCAAAAATATGCAAGAAAATTGATGTAACCAGTACAGTAAATGGTTGGACTGTTGAAGAAATTGACGAATCCCAAAATATAAAAAGTGAAGACGTATTAAAGAAAAAGAAAAAATTAAAAGTTTCTGATAAACAACCTTCCAAAAAGAAGAAAAAAATTGATTCAATTGAAGAGAAGATCCAAAAAAAGAAAAAAGGGATAAAATCAAAACTTGACGGATCACAGTTAGATGCGATTGATGATATTTTTGAGGATATTGATTATAAATTAGAGAAAAAATTGAAAAAGCGTGTTCAGAAGGTAAAAAATCTAAATGATTCCACTCAATCTGAGAAAAGGGGCAAAAATAATATAAAATCCAAATACATACCAGATTTATCATTAAAATCACAAAAACAACTACGACCAGATTTGGATGAAGCGTTATTTGAAACTGCTGATAAAACATCAACCCCTGCAGAAATCGAAATATCTCATCAGCTTCAAGTTGAAAAATCTGATAATAAAATTTCAGACATCGATCCAACAAGCTTCGTGCAAATTGAACCTAAACACTTAAAAACCCAAATTTCAACAAATCGAAATTTGGAAGATGCTCTTGATGATGAAGACGGTGATGTAGAAGATACACAACAAGCTTTAATATCTGAAGCTTTCGAAGACGACGACATTATTGCTGATTTTCATAAAGAGAAAAAAGATGAAATCGATTCAAACACCCCAAAAGATATTGACTTGTCATTACCAGGTTGGGGTTCCTGGGGTGGTAAAAATATTAGCACTAAGCGTAAAAGCCGACGTTTTATTATTAAACAACCGAAAAAAGTTCCACGTAAAGACGATAATAAGGGAAATTTAATAATTAAAGAAAATAAGAATATTAAAGTCAGGGAACATCAAGTCAATGATTTACCATTTCCATTTAAGCGTGTAGAAGATTTTGAAGCATCTATACGTGCACCACTTGGTAATACATTCTTACCAGAAACAGCACATAAACGTTTAGTTAAACCAAATGTGATAATTAAAACAGGAGCAATTATCGAACCTATGGATGATAGTCAATTGGTTTTAAATAAAATAAAAAAATTGAAAAAGGGAATTTTATAAATATAAATAATTGTTTATTAAATAAAAATTATTAAAATCAATTTGTATATTATTTCAAAAAGAATTTCATTTCTGTTGGTAAAAACTGTTATTGAATTAATTAAGCAGAATATAATGCAAATATTAAGCGTAGCTAAAAATCCTTGTTAAAGTCCAACAAACGCTTCTAATGGCGGATATTTACTTGAGACTAAGGCGGGTAAATCTCGATACTCTTTTTCCATTTTACTGGTTACAATTTAAAGATGAATAAAATGGTATACTGGCTATAAAAAATTGTGGTAATTGCGAAGTAAAACTTAATTTTAGGAAAATATACGACAGATCCAAAGAACGATGATTCTCGTTAGACCATTTTTTGGGAAGACTATTAAGGTTTTCTATATTTAAAAGAACAAATTTGTTATAAAAATTTTTTAACAATATAAATAATACAATTAACAATATTCTATATTTATACAATTATTTCTACGGAAAATAGGTTTTTTCCCATTTATTTTGATTTTTACGTTTCGTACCCTCTGGTCTCAATTTTTTCGGTACATAACGTGGATGAAAATCATCGTAACGTCTATATGCAATTGGATTATTCTCTTTTAATTCGAATGGACGTCGTCTCGGCTCCAATTGGCGTGTTTTATGGTCAATTTTATAAATACGTTCCCAATTGTAAATCTCATACTGTAATCGATGCCGAGGTCGATTTGACATCATATATTTAAATTGTTTTTCCAACCATTCACGTTTTTCGTTATCTTCAAAATCTGCAATTGTTTTGATATTCTCTCCTAAATAAGGTGTCATATTCTCAATTCTTTGAACTGGTTTATTTATATAAAATTTAATTAAATTTTTTAAAACTTCATCGTTAAATCCAGTAATTTTTAAATTTTCATCAATATTTTCGAACAATTTTTGTGGCTTTAATGCCCAGCAAACATTTCGGCGTGAATTATTCTGCATATTTTTTCCATGTAATAGTGTTGTATTTAATTGATAGACATAAAATGACCAATATTGCCCGTTTGTAATAATATTTTGATTTACTAACGGATAAGTTAGCTCTGTAAATGTCGAAAATCCTTGATAGCACGCTTGTGAATGCAACCAAGAAAAAGATGATAAAATTGATTGCGCATGCAATGCTTCTAAATTATCTTCCTCTCCAATACTAGACAATCGTTCTAAAATATGCCCTCGACCATTAAAGGACAATAATCCAAATTTATAAGTATCATCTGGCCAAAAACCAGGTATGTTTGTACCATGTCGAAATTCATTATTATATCCTAAAACCTTAGGATTATAATCAAAGAATGGCACCTTTAAATCGCTATTCATAGAATCATTTAACGAAATTATTGGCTCTAGAGGTAAGATATTGCGTAAAGTTAAAAATGGAGATCCAATAAATTGAATTGGACGATCAATATGGTCGTTACACATAAATTCTTGAAATTTATCATTTTTTCTAGTTTTACGTAGTCGTTCTGATGCCTTAAAACCACCAACAAACCAAAATGCTTCGTGTCGAGGTGTTATATCAATCTAAAATACAAAATTGACTTAAATATTATTATTAGGAAATAGAGACAGTGTGGTTAGCGTAGTGGAAAAGCAATTTGGCATCTGTCGTAACCGCTACACATTTTGGGGTAAAACTGATCTGGATCGATCATCAATAGTTTTGCTTTTACCTGACTCGTTAAAAGATGTTCATAATTTTTTGATAAATTGTTTATAATTATTCGATTTATTTGATCAATTATTGAGCGGCTTATTAAATTTTCTTTTTCAGCGGGAGAAAGTGGTTTACTTTCTGGTTTTCTTCTGTAAATATAAAACAATTTAGCTTATTCAAATTCACATCCTAAATTATGTACAAATTCAATCCTATTTAAAATCATAAAACTAATACCAACCGTATTAACTGAAATTCAACGACAAGTGCATTTTCAATTTCAGCTTTAATATCCTGGATAAGGGCATCAATATTAGATTCATTTTTTTTATAAAAATTTGGAAGATCAACCCCATGAATTATGTGTGTGCGCGTACAATGTTGTATAAACGATAATGCATTATATGGAATTTTCGTATCATTGAGGATGACAGATTCCCAACCATAATATTTGGGCATATTAACTTTCATCAATTTTTCCTCGACTGTCTGAAGATTTTTAATTTGTTCCTTCCAATCCTCAAATTTTCGTTCCCGTCTTGCTTTTTCACTAACTTCATAAATCGGTGGATAATTAGGTAATTTCACCGACCTAGATAGTTCTGTTGCGACTAATGTACTATATCCACGATATGTTTCATTTAGAATATGTCGAAATTTCGACATATTCGATTTTACAATCGACATTCTTTTCACGATAATATAACCTAAAATAAAATTCAATGCAAAAGATTAGGTTATATTTGAACATAAGTTTGTTTACTTGGTTTGTTCCAAAAACGAATCTTTCAAAATATGTTTTCATTCAAAATATTTCAAAATATTAATTTTTAATTAGATCAAAATTATTAAGTAATTCAAAATTTCATATTGAATTTCATTTTGTCTATTTTAAAACAAGAAAAAGTCAACGAATCAGAATTTAATAATTTATTGGGATATAACATCCACTTTGAACAAAACAGGATTTTAATCTTATCAGAGAGAATCTGTCATTCAATTCTTCAAAAATTTTGAATAAAAAAAAAATTCTAAATTCTAAAACTATTTTCTAATTATATTTAATTAAACTAATTTACGTAATCATTATGACTGAATTTATATAAAGTTAAAGTCCGAGTTTCTATGATTATAGGAAAATTCCGACCCTTTCACATAGTAACAAGCATATGCAAGTGACTAAAATGGAAATTTAATGTTTTATTTTAAAAATCCAATGGTTAACTAGGGGAACCGTTAACTAAAGAAAACATAAAAATAAAATTAAAGAATGCCAGAAGTTTATAGTCCATTCGTCTATTGGTCTCAATCTGAAGGGAATATTACCCTTAAAATTGACTTAAAAGATGTAAAGGTAACAAAATTTATTACTTTTAAAAAATTAATAATATAATAAAGAAGGGGTAAAGAATTTGGGAATTATTTTTGAGCTTCCTTATTTTTAAAATAATAAAATGGCTATTCAAAATATAGGTACTATAAATTTCTTGGCTATACGAAAAACAGGAGTTAATTGAAATGTATGAGATGTTTGTATTTGTAGGATCCAAGTATTAGTTTAGAGCCAAAACGTTTACAATTTGCAGCTCATGGACATGGCGCTCGTGGAGCGCATAATTACGAATTTTCACTCGATTTCCATTCCGAAGTTAATCCAGAGGTAATAACATATATTTGATATTCTAAAAACCTTATTATTAATTTTCACTGTTTTTTATATCAGGAAAGTTCGTACAAAGTAATTGATAGTAAAGTAGATTTTGCTATAAAGAAATCAAAATGTGGATGGTGGCCTAGATTAACAGGTCGTCCACAAAAACCAGCATGGTTAAAAATTGATTTTGATCGTTGGCAAACAGAAAATGATGATATCAACGATGAAGAAGTACGCGACGTTCGTCAAGATTACCCAGAAATGTTTGATAAAGTACAAAAAGACGAGTTAGGATACCGTAGAGGTAAATAAATAAAAAGATAACGTGATATTCTTGAAGTATTTCATCTATTTTTATTTTTTTTATTAATTACAGAAGATATGAAAAAAGTTTATCTAATTTTTTATAATTTATGTCAATTTATTGGTTTTGCGTATATTTTTACTGTAATGGCAATACGATATTTCCGGGATGGTCCAGATTCAATGCCGGGAACTTATGCGGCTGTGGGCAATGCTATAAAATTCGTACAGTTGATACAATTTTTAGAGGTAATGCATCCAATGTTTGGATATACAAAGGGTAGTCCATTTACAGCATTTTTACAAACTGGTGGTAGAGCTGTGATATTATTTTGTATGATTGAAGCGGAACCACGTATGCAAGAGAAACCAGTGATATTTTATTTATTTTTTGTATGGACTCTTATCGAATTAGTCAGGTAAATTAAAATTTTATTGTTATCTCCACATTTCTTACTTAAGATAAACTCAATAATTTCTTACTTAAGATAGAGTATATTCTGTTTACGGGTTTTTTTCTATTTTATATTATTGAAAGCCTACAACACATAAAGAATATAATATATTTTCATGAATTATATACTTTTTTCAGATATCCATATTATATCAGTCAATTATATAACAAGGATATTGGATTTTTAACATGGTTACGATACACAATATGGATTCCATTATATCCATTAGGTATTGTATGTGAAGGTGTCATCATATTACGTAATATACCATATTTTGAGGAAACACAAAAATTCACAATCTCCTTACCAAATACATTGAATTTTGCATTTCATTTTCCAACAGTGATGCGAGTATATTTACTAATTTTCATAATACCAGTTATGTATGCTTTAATGTCACATATGTATAAAGCGCGTGTTCAAAAGCTAGGTCCAAAGAGTTGGCAAAAGAAATTTAAATGATCTATATCTGTTTAAAATAGACCTTTTTAAGAACCTTCAAAAAAAAAAAAATAAAAAAAATATATATATATATATATATATATATATATATATATATATATATATATATATATATATATATATATATATATATATATATATATATATATATATATATATATATATATATATATATATAAAGATAACTTCAATAAGTTCTAAATTATTGAGCTAGCTCTTTGGAGGAATTGTGATTTTCAGAAGATTTCGTATAGAATTATTTAATTGATCCAGGAATCTGAACAATGAATGAATGCAATAATATTTGATACAAACTGATACAGTTTTCATTGAAGTCATACTCTGTGTGAATGATGAAAACAGTTAAGATGCAATTAGAAGTGGCATCCATAGATATCCTATGATAAAATACAAGAAGTGTAGGTATTAAAGCTATGAAGAAAATTGCCGTTGTCTAATTCTAGTAATATATTATTTAAACCCTAAATTTATCGATCATGTAATTTGAAACGTTGACATTCAGTTTGTATAAAATCCAAATGCATTTAGCATAAATCGAATGTAAAGTATGTTTTTAAAATCGAATTCTATTTAATATTTTTTAGAAAAGAGGAAAAAGATACTAAACTATTATACTATTCTTTAAAATTATGTACTATTTACTTTCAAAGACATTTTTGAAGTGAAACTTCTTTACGGAGGTTAAAATTCAAGGATTTGAGGCGGAAAAGGGGAAGTAGCGCTAGAGGAGAAGCGAGTGGGGGAATCGCTTGTATAGCAAGACGAGCAAGCCTTATATATTTATATAAAGAATTGAATAAAATATAAGCCACGCCTCTTAAATTTAATTGGTTTACATATTTAGAGTTGACCAATAGCGTTTTACAATAAAATTCATAAATTTCATATAAATATAAATGAAATGATTGGAGAATCACTTAAACGTTTGCCTTTGAAGTATTAAAGTGTTTAATTTCTTTATATAATTTGGTATTTAATTCAAAATATTTATTAAAAAATGTGTAATTGTTTTAATTCTTAAAAACCGAATAATTAATCCAATGCATTTATTTTGTTTGAGAATAAATGAAATGCTACAATATATATTTATATATATTGATCTGTTTATTTATTTAAAGCGGCTTAAAGAAGTTTCACTTCTATTGTGACCTTATGTCTGTGAGGTTCACTCATTAATTTTTTTATTACATTCTGTATATTAACTTTATACGCAATTTGAATATATTCCAAAAATAATTCAAGCTAGGGGTAATGCATACAATGTTTAAGCTTGGTTTCAGTCATTCTAAAAATTTTTGCATATAAAAAAGGTCTATTTCTTTTTTATTACAAAGTTGTAAATGTGTAATTGAATATTATAATATAAAACTTATCACAGCAATAAAAATGTTTGTTTTTATTTACTCACTATTGACACATATAATTGATGTTTTATAATCAAGGTTTTAATTTTAATATTTATATATTGTTATAATATTATTATACAAAATGTCGATCTGAAACTTTGTATATTTTAAAATATAAAATACATAAATTTTGTAATGTACGTTTTATAATTTAATCAATTTGAATTTTTTACTTAAATAAACAAAATTAAATCTAATAAACAACTTAAAACAACATAAATGTTTATATTTGATATTTAAGGCAGCTTCCTCAGCACTAATAGAAAAAAATAAAATAGTAGATAAAAATCTTAATTTTTAGTATGTTAGCGAAACATATTATATAAAACAAAAATTTGGGTACCTCATAGTCAGTTAAGAGAGTATTTATTACGCTAAATTACCTTTAAGGTTTTTAGGTATGAAAAATTCAGATGTCGCTTTTTTGTAGTATCTTAAAAAAAAATTTCTCAAATAGGATTGAATATGACTTTTTTATTAGGGTATATATAATATAGGGTATTTTATTAGGGTATAGGGTATATAAGAAACATCTTTATTCATATATAACAAGCATTTAATTAGTTTTCAACAAACATTAATGAATTTCACATTTTTTTGAATCAAGTTTTCAAGATTCTGAGTTTCAACCATCTTATCTAGCTATATGATCGCCTCAAATCGGATATTTTCTATCGAATTATTTTCTTTTTCCATACATTTCTGTAAAAAAACTTACAATCAACTTGCTTATCATTGATGATAAGTATTTTAATAATAACTTAAATAATTTGTTAAAACCCTTTAAAAAAAACCTACAGTAAACTTTAAATGCGGCGATGTAAGTAATTCACCGTTTTATAACTATTTTGGTCGAATTAAGAATAAAACGCAATTTAATTATTTCGTCTTAATATTAAAAATAATTTACATAAATGTTAATGACCTAACTAAATTGTGATGTTACAATATTTATAATTCGCAGAAATATTAATTGCAATAATGATATGACTCGGATAAATTTATTTAAAAAATATACAAAATGTTCTAGAATTAAAGTTTAAAACTAAAATAAAAGAAAAATATTAATGTATCAAATATTGAACTCGTATATTTAAGGACGTTGGCCGGACACGAACCTAACAATACGTCTATCGATTGTCTGGATTTGGACATGAATTTTTTATATAATAAACACGATATATGCGCATTATTTGAAAATAAATCAAAAATTATCTTGGACTGGTTTATATATCACTATATATGGTTTATTTAACACTATCTTGAGGGATCAAAAAAATGTATATATATTTGCCATTGCATTTGAGTAATAATAAATGCTGTATATATACTTTATATGCAACCGATATCACATTTAGGGCATAGTATTTGCGATATCACATTATATAATGTACGAAAAATAAGTGCAATTATATTGCCAATATTAATTTAATTCCACTGTTTAAATTCATTGCAATATTATCTTATTTCAGCTAAAAATAATTTTAAGTTATATAATTTCAGGAAGATATTAATTTTTAAATTTTGTTTTGATTTAGAATACAAGCGCGTCAATATTTAAAGGTGAATTTTGTTTTTGTTTACTTTGATTTTGAATATTTATAAATAGACAAAAAATATATATAAATTAAATTCAAGGTGACAGATACTAGGGAAAAAACAATTTATTTTGTAATTCGCGGGTATAATTAGTTGTTAAATAAAGAAATAGTTATAAATGAATCAATACTATAAAGTGAGATAAAAAGGATTAATCAAAAACAAAATGTTCCAGATGTTTTAATAATATAATGCGTGCGCATCAATTTTCTACATGTCATGAATACACATAAAACTGAATACAACAAAGAAATAATAAATATAATATATTTAGTCAAAAAACAAATTTATTCAATAAAGACAAAATAAATTTTGGCTGAAGGCCAATGAACGTTGTATTAGTTTGTATCGTATCGAAATATATCGTTTCTTGTTCTCGATCATTGTATTGAAAGTTTTACCTTTCATAATAATACGCTTGAATAATTTTTCCATTCTAGTGTTCATCAGTTTTCATTGCTCAGCTGTTGAGGTGACTGACTGAATTGACGTATGCTATTTTTCTAAATATTTTTGACTGTAATAAAGACATTTGTGAATTGAGTTTTGAATCGAAGTGAAATTGTTATTAATTTGTGAATATTTTTTATTTTTTTGCTCAAAATGAGCGAATTATCCCAAGAAGAGGTAATACATTTTTTTAAAGTTTTTGTTTATTGATATGCATATGAGTTTGCTTTTCTGCTTAAATGTTTACAATGATGTCTCGCCAAAACACATGCTTTTTTTTACTAAGAAAATTCTTTGTTATTGGGGAATTTTCTTTGTGGTAAAATTGAAGATATGCCAAATTTTTAAAAAAAGTTAGTAAAACTGAAAAATGTATAAAAAAATTTTGCTATGGATTTGGATTTATCTTGAACGAAAAATTCGAATTTTCTTATTATGTAAATAGTAAAGTTCACATTCATTTAATATATTGTCTTTATGTTAAAAAGTAGTTCATAAAAAATTCCAATTTTATTTGAGCTTGTAACGAGTACTCTACTTACAAATTCAAGCTCTTTTGTTAACAAATTAGATTTTATTTTATCATTTTGATACAACATAATTTTGAATTTGGGGAAAGACGTTTCTTGGCCCGAGACCCTTAGCCTTTTCATTATTAAACTTCAATGTTTGTATTGTAAAAATTATTGTTCGCAAATTACATTTCGTAATAGTTCGTATTCTTTGTCTTAAAGGATATTATTATTAGTTTTTGCGAGAGCTTTTTGTTTTTTGGCAAAAATATAATTTAAAAAAAATATTTATGTCCATTTGTGTACATTGTATGAAGTGTGTTTTCTTTCACTATTAAACATAAAGAATCTTATGTCATAGTAAACAATTTCAGGCAGAGTTAACGTTTTACTGAAAAAAAAAATTAAAGAAAAAATTTTCATAGCCTCAATTTTAACAAAATCGAGTCAGGATTACAGCTTTCTTTCTCAAGAGACATTTTAAATCCAAGTACGAATATAGATGCTAGGTGGCAAATTTATCTCGGATAAAAGTTTTATCAATAGTTTTTAAGACAGAGCCAATAAAGCTGAAATAAAATAAATAAATTTCTCTTTTATCTACGAAAAACAGTTTGTGTTTTAAGATGTTATAAAAATAAAATTAATTGAAAATTTCAGATTCGAAGGCGAAGAATTGCACGCCTGGCAGCTTTAGAACGAAATACATCACCGTTACCCGTTTCACCGCCATTAACTCCAACTCCTGGTGCTAACAACAATAATATCGAGACATCAAGTCCATTAGCCCGAACAAATAGTCAAAATAATGTTACAAATGTTGTAAATACGACACGTGTTGGTGAGAAAATTAATTTGAATATATGTGATAAATCACAAGGTGATCCAGGAAAACCTGGCGATGATTCTGTAGTGACTAATGCGAATAGTGATAAATCAAATTCAACAGATATTAATAATGTATTTGTTGTACCTAAAACTCCTAATTCCGATAATAATAACACGACATCTTCATCGTCTTCGAATTCATCGAAAAAAATGTTTGCACAAAATCGTAGTGATTCCGAAGCAAGTTCGCATATGGAAGTTGATGAAAGTAATAACGAAAAAATGATTACAACGGATATTGATTCGGGCATTGAAAATATGGAGGTAAGTGACATTAAAAAATTATCATTTTTCAAATAAGGATCACGGGTAATTTGAATGATGTAGTCAAATCAATTTAAACACTAATTTGACTACATCATTCCAATTAGCCGTGATCCTGATTTGATTATTTGTGTTTGATTGTTAACTGGAATTGAACTTCAAAGATTTTCATTTTCCCTTGATTGGTATTTATTGAAGAGCCCGATGAGAAATTAGAGACGTTTTACCTAAGTCTAATTGCCATTGAAACCCGTATAATAATGAACAATTCAGTTTTTATATTTAAATTAATAAAAATTTTTCAATACAAATGCTTTTTACGAATATTTTTAGGTAGAAGAATCAGATCCACGTAAAGAACTTGCTCGACAACGAACGTCATCTTCAAGTACAGAAATCAGTGAAGAGCAATTACACACTGCCATTTTTCGTGTTCTTGGTGCGTCATGGAAAAAAGAATCCTCCCAACAAGATACCGCATTCATATATTTACCAGAGACTGCAGAAAATTTCTTAGAACAACAAAAAAACGCAACTTCAACGAATACAAGTTGTTTACAAGATCTCATATCGCAAGCTTTAATGGAAATCTTATTGCAAATTGCAAACGGTTTAACGCCAAAACGTTGTATCGTTGCATTCGAGCAAAGTGATAATATTAGTTTAAGTTCAACAAGCCCTACACAAAGTCCTCTAACAAGTCCCATTGATTTGTGCCCTACCTCAAATTTTACATCACCAAATAACAACGAACAGTCCCAGAATCAAACTCTACAAACCGTCGCTATACATTATTTAACAGATTGTTATGGTCGGATTAGTGTTGAAGAACGAAACCATCCTAAGAAATCAAGTATACCTCCGTTAAGCGATGTTCTATGCGATTTACGTGCCCAAATTATTCAATATACTGCGCTAGTGTTAAAAGGATACTTAATTTCCAATGAAAATTCCGATAAAGAAAGTAGCCCTTTGTTAACTCCATTATTACAACAAAAATTACCTCGAGGATTCATTACCGAGCTAGTAGCTCGCACATATACGAACTGTGACGTATTTGATCATATTTTTACCCCAATTTTGGAAGGATTGTTTAAAGTTATGCTACATGCAAATTTCGTTGAAAACGAGCATCGTAATCCCATACAAACACTCTCAGATTTAACGGAAATACGGCCTTTAGGCGGGGGTAATATTCGTCCTATTTGTCGTTTATTAATCCAACTCGCTAATTTCTCACCTGAAACATCGACTACAAATGCTGTAGGACGTGAATTGTCTCGTATAAGTTATTTGGGTCCATTTTTATCAGTTTCGGTGTTCGCTGAAGATGAACCTAAAGTGGCGGAGAAATTTTTTAGTGGTAGTACAGTATCCGATGTGTCGTTAATACAAACTTTACAACTTGAATTAGAAAATACTAGAGTTATTTTACATAAAACATTTCATGATATATTAGCAAATGCATCCAGTCGTGATCTCATGTTACAATTTGTTGCAAAGTTTCTCAAAACAAATGAAAAACGAACACAATTACAAGTAGAAGAGCGAATGGTCGCTGGAGATGGTTTCATGTTAAATTTGTTAAGTGTGCTACAAATGTTAACAGTGAAAGTGAAATTGGATAAAGTGGATTTAATGTACCCGTTTCATCCAAATACAATAGTTGATATTAAGAATGATACTCGATTGAAGTTTACTTCACAGGAAATACAAAAATGGCTGGATGATTTGAGTAAGTAATTTTTTTCTACAGCATAGGTAACTGACTTTAAATTTCTTTTAATAAAGGAATCTATTGGATTTTGAAACGATAGTTCCGCAGAATGTATAAGGCACCAAAGTACTTATAGTTTTTGTTTAACTTAACAATTGCAACAAAATCGAAAAATTTTTTTTTTTATTTATAAATTTCGATCAATGTATTTTACAAAACAAAAAAAAAAAATTGAAATAAAATTCACGTATATTACAAATCTTATTCTGTGTTAGAACTAAGTTCATTAGAAATATTCCAGTAAAACAATATGATTCATCTATCCTTCTAAAAATATATATGAACTTTAAGCTAAACGGATCATTCAAATAAATGAACTTTTAAATAATTTTCTCGAACCAACTTATTTGTGGGTTTTGTGAAGTTAAAAAATAAACTCCTGTAGACTACTTGCAATGTTTGTTATGATAGATTGAAACTATGTAGCTTCTTTGTAATTTGTGTCGAAATTACAAATATCAAAGCAAAGAGCCAATGCATCGGACGTATTTTATCCATCCCATGAATATCATTGATATTAATCAGCATCATTCGAGATTTATTATTATCTATGAAACGATGTTATATCGTCCATTATTATTTTCTAAGTTCTCTTTTGCATACTTCTTTGATACCAACTGTCGGTGTGGCTTCAAAATTTTTCCATATAAGTTTAATAAAGCCTGCAACAACAATGTCACAATTAATGTATTATAATTTTTTAGGTAGTAAACCGGATCACAAATGGGCCGATGCAACATTCCACACTCAATGCTGGCATTTAACATTATTATGTCATCATTTAGCATTAATACCTGCATGTACAAAATATCAACGTCGCCTACGTGCATTACGTGATTTACAAAAGTTATTGGACGAAACTACTGCCACAGAATCACAATGGCGAGATACGCCATTTGCTTCCCGGTATAAACAATCAATTAAACGTTGGAAACAACAAATAAAAAAATTAAATAAATCAAAAGCATGTGCAGATGCTGGACTATTAGATCGTAATCTAATTCGACGAACTCTTACATTCTATAATACTGTTGCCGAGGCACAATTATCCTTATTAACCGGATGTCCTGCGGGAAGTACATTTAATTTCCAATTACCTTTACCTGGAAACCCACCGGATTTGTTTTGTGCGTTACCAGAATGGTATATTGAGGATATTGCAGAATTTCTTCTTTTTTCTTTACAATATTATCCTGTTGTGGTTACGGAATATATGGATCATATGTTAATCACGTGGTTATTAGTGATCATATGTTCGGCCACGTATATACGTAATCCGTATTTAGTAGCAAAATTGATTGAAGTATTATTTGTGATACATCCAGCGATTAATGTGCGTACAGAACGATTAAATGAACGTGTCTTGGCACATCCAATATCAGAAACTCATTTACCTAGTTCATTAATGAAATTTTACACGGATGTTGAAACCACAGGTTCCAGTTCAGAATTTTATGATAAATTCACAATACGATATCATATCAGCTTAATTTTACAGGTAAATTTGTATTTTTTTTAAATTTCAGTAAACGGTATTGTTTATTGAAAGGAAGAACTTAAGGAAATACTAAAATAAATAAATAAGTTCACAAAATTTACAGTTGAAAATCTTTTGCGACGTCAAATAATACACTCGAGGGGAATTGCAAATATTCAGTGAATAGTGCTAAGGAAGCTTGAGCTTATAAAACTCAATACAAATGTTTGTCAATTACTTCAGTACAATTGCTAAATGCTTGTTATAAATTCAGTCTTGTAACTGAATCTGAAATTGTAAGCATCATCCATTAATAAAAATGAAAAGGGGCCTGGCTTTTTTTTATTTGAAGTTTCTGAGGAAATTAAGTAAAATAACTTTTTCAGCAATCCAAATTTTTGATACCAATTTTTTTATAGTTTTTTTATATTTTGGTTGTGCTAAGTTATGTTTTTTTTCGTTTGTAGACAATGTGGTATTCAACCATACATCGTGCTGCAATTATAAACGAATCCAAATCTGGCAAACAATTTGTAAAATTTATAAATATGTTAATGAATGATACAACATTTTTATTAGATGAAAGTTTAGAAAGCTTAAAACGTATACATGAAATACAAGAGCTGATGGCGGACACAGAAGCATGGTCACGTACATCACAGGAGCAACAAACCACTCGGGCACGGCAGCTAGCCAGCGATGAACGCCAATGTCGTTCATATTTGACATTAGCACGAGAAACTGTTGATATGTTTCATTATTTAACTGTTGAAATTAAAGAGCCGTTTTTACGACCCGAATTAGTTGACAGGTAAACGATAAATATTTAATTTTTAATTAGTTTTTATTTAAACTTTGTTACTTCTTTGTAGATTGGCATCTATGTTAAATTTTAATTTACAACAATTATGTGGCCCTAAATGTAAAAATTTAAAAGTAAAAAATCCAGAAAAATATGGTTGGGAACCAAGACGTTTATTAAGTCATTTAGTGGATATTTATTTGCATTTAGATTGTGATCAATTTGCATCCGCGTTAGCTGCCGATGAGGTATGTATTTTATTTATATAAAACAAATAGAGGCAATATTTTAACGCACTTTTCTTAAGAGTACTTCTTTGATAAAATCGATAAAAATAAAATTATATATACGAGGATCGTATCTATTAAACGATTGAAAGTTTTGAAAACTGAATTTAAATATTTTTCTTTTAAAACAGCGTTCATTCCGTAAAGAATTATTCGATGATGCTGCATTACGTATGGAACGTTTGTTAATAAAAACACCCTCTGAAGTAGAACAATTTCGTGCTTTAGCTCAAAAAGCATACAATATATTACTTGCCAATCAACAATCTGATGATTATTTAGCTGATGCACCAGATGAATTTAGAGATCCATTAATGGATACATTAATGTCAGATCCAGTACGGTTACCATCTGGTCAAGTTATGGATCGTCCTGTGATTATGCGCCATTTATTAAATAGTTCAACAGATCCATTTAATCGACAACCGCTTACAGAAGATATGTTACAACCAGGTTAGTGTTATATATTTTTTTTAATTTTTTAACTATTAACCTGTTTCTGAGCCATACACCAGGTAATTTATTAAAATTTTCAAAAAATTTTCTATAATATTGATGATGATAACATTTTATACCTTTGAACAAACATTAATCGTTTATACGATACTATTGATTGAAAACGTGATCAACTCAATTCAAGTTATGTTTCTTTGCTCACATTTCCTTTTACGCAGGAATTACCGCATAACAACTAGCAGTAAACATGAAAATTTTTATTTGTTTCATTATTTGATCAATAATTTACTAGATATCCATATTTATAGGAATTTTATCTCGCTTTTTAATGAAATTTTCTTATTACAGTTTTAGAGCTTAAGGAAAGAATATCCGTATGGAAAAAAGAAAAGAAACGATCAACATCTTAACAATATTCCACGTGATGATTCATGATCTATAAATAAAAATTATTTAAAATTTTCGAAAAAAAAAAATTAAATATATCGAATAAATATTAATTATATATATTGTCTATATTTACAACAAATCAAAGTTATTGAATTTTTGGGTGATGATTATGCGCAAACTACACACGAACACGTTGACACGTGTGAATTTCTTTTTTGTATTTTTTTTTTCTCTTTTGTTTTTATATATATATTTTTTTTTAAAAACTAGTGTAAATCTATTTAAAAAATATACATTGAAAAAAAAAATGATGAGTTCGTAAAATAAGTGTCAAAATATTTTTATCGGGCAAAGTTACTACAATATTAATTGTAGTAGTATATTTTAAAGAAAGAAACAAAAAAAATTTTAGCGTAAAATTTGACATTTTCCATCATACAATCCGAGAGAAGGGAAAAAAATTTGTTGAACAAGTCATTCAAATAATTATTGCGATAAAAACAAGACAATAATTGCGCTTTGAAGCAAGTTTCGACAAAAAGTTCGTATAATATATACATAAAATTTTCGAAATTTGGTTTTTTTATTGAGCTAAGTATTCACAACAAAGTAAATTAAAATTTACTCTTAAATATACGTACTTAAGTGTATATAGTAATAAAACTGCACATCAAAGTGAATCAATTATTGGCAACTATATAGAACGTTAAATGTATGAAAATTTGTAACACGGCCCGCTGTGCGAATTGACCCAAACGGAAAATTATCACAGCCTATAGTAAGAGTGGCTAAACAAAAAATAATTTTGAGTAAAATAACACAACCCAGTCTTATAGCAATTAGAAGTTTTTCCCTTCAATTTTGATAGGTTTTAATAAATAAGGAATTCGACGAGAATCAAAATCTATGAGACCCATTGTTAGATTCTTCTGTTATTAGTATGATATATGTTAAAATTTATATAAATTTATCTGTCAGTTGTCAGATTACTTTCTATTTAACCTAACGGATTTTAATCACTATTTTGCATATACAAAGCAATTATAATGCTAATTGTTATCCTTTTTATGTTACTGAACATACAAAATATCGATAAAAATTCGACTGTATGGTCTAGGAACAAAATTTGATGTGTAGTAATTTATGTTCCTATAATGTAATGCGCTAAGTTTTTTTTGTTGTCAATCTTTTTTATATAAATTCATCATGTCATGCTATTTTAAATAAATGGAATTCTTAATAATTGTTTTTAAAAATGGGCTTGTTCATATAATATTTTATGAAATAAAATGCCAAAGGCAGTGAGCATATCCAAAGGGGGTGTAATAGTTGCATCCTAAACGAATCATATATTGAAACAAAAATATGTTTTATTATCAAATTAACTTGCAACACTCAATTAAATTAACTGTTTTTTAAAAATGTTATCTGTGGACCGTTCACTGCGCTATGATTCAATAAACATGTTACGAACATCATTACTATTTATGCACTGAGAACAAAGATCCTTTGGACCAATATTGAATTGTAACCTGTCAAAGTTGTTTTAAGTTATTACGCTTTAATTATATATATTTTTGGGTAAGAAAATGTACAAGTCCATGAAAAATAAAATAAACCTTACAGTTTTTAAAATACAAGGAATAAAAAAATGGTAGAATCATTTAATTTTAGGTGCGTTCATCATGAAATGATATGTTCACAAATATTTATAAAGTGGAGATTCATATAATAATGCAAATACAAATGTTTTCGTAAAAGAAATTTACGTAATGGGCTGTGAATTTGATTCCACGATGAACGTACTTTTTATATTAAAATTTAAACAAAAATAGTGCAAAGTTCAAAAATAATTGTGATAGAGCTTTACTTTAAAAAAATTTCATCACAGTCAAATTAACAAAAAAAAATCTATATATATATATATATATAATGTACATATATAATTCCAGATAAAGAAAAATTTACAAAAATGTCATTATTCACACAAAATATCTGACATTTGTTTATTTTTTATTTTACCACTTTGTAAATAGTTAAACTTTGCCCCTTCCTTTCAAAGGTAGCTTTTGACACAACTTTAAGATGAATAAAATGTGTTAGCAATCTATTTCAATTGAATTGGTCCTCAGTCATTAACTGATATTGTTTAAGCAATGAAACACAAAAAAATAGAGACAGGAATGTATTTGTGGTTTTTATCCAGATTATGTTTCTATCTTCAAGGCGCCCTTCCGCAATAAAAATTATATTTGTGTAAAACATTCCTTACGCGATTTATGAAAGGACTGATTTAATTAAACTGTCATTTTCTAAAAATTTTTTGTCGATTTATTTATTAGAAATAAATAAATACGAGCAATCACTTATTTATTTTTGCTTGGAAAATAAAGTGAGGTAACAAAATTTCAGGCAAATAGGATAATATACAATGATGTACTTATTTGAGTAAATTGTTTGGTAGAATTAAATTTTGGTTTTTAATTTTTTTTTCACAAACTAATTTTCGAAAATTTAAAATTTTGTAGCTGAGAATAATGACATTATTGTTTAATAATTAAAATTTAAAAGAAAAGTTACATCGTTTTATAATTATTATTATAAATTTTTGTATATGTCTAAAACTAAAAATCATTGTTGGGTTCAACATATGAGAAACATTAGCGTATTTCGTATTATTATTGAAAAATTATAAATATATTAAAAATAAAAAATTAATTTGAACATTTAATTATAAAATATACATTCGTATGTATTTAATTAGTAAGTATATCTTTATGTATAACTTTTATACCCGAAATCAATAAAAAATACTCCTTCAAAATTTTTCTTCTGATTTTAAACAAATTTTCCCTTCAAGTACCCTGAACTTTGCGGAAAAGTTTTATAATATATTCTATGA
>JAEMTY010000451.1:0-25000 GCA_020423425.1 Chrysopa pallens
TAAAAAAATTACAGGGGCGTGAGCATGTTTGTCGTTTTATTGGCTGTGGAAGGAATGATCGTTTTAATTATGTTGTCATGCAATTACAAGGCCGTAATCTGGCTGAATTACGGAGATCTCAAGCCCGTGGTGCATTTAGTTTATCAACAACATTGCGACTTGGTTTGCAAATTTTAAAAGCAATAGAAAGTATACATGCAGTAGGATTTTTACATCGTGATATTAAACCTGTACGTTGTTACTTGTGCGTTATAAAAGTTTGGAAACAATATAAAAAAAACTCAAACATGTAACTTTTAAATAGAAAATATTTTTTCTATATTTTTAAAAACTTTAGGTAAAGGTCACTAAAGTGCATTTCAAATTCATTTCGCTTTTACCACCTACAAAATACTCTAAAAATACTTATCAATATCCGTAATTTATGTTTTCAAACTTTAAATGCCAATCTAATTTTGAAAACTACTAGTTTTTCAAAAATTTTATTTAATTTTAGAGTAATTTTTCAATGGGTCGTTTACCTCATAATAGCCGACGAGTTTATATGTTAGATTTCGGATTGGCACGACAATATACAACAAGTAATGGAGAAGTAAGAGCACCACGTGCTGCTGCTGGTTTTCGTGGCACTGTACGCTATGCTTCGTTAAACGCACACAGAAATCGTGAAATGGGTCGTCATGATGATCTATGGAGCTTATTTTATATGCTAGTTGAATTTGTAAATGGACAATTGCCTTGGAGGAAAGTTAAAGATAAAGAGCAGGTATTCAAAAAAAAAAATTTTCACACACTTATAGATTATGCTAATATTTAAACAAAATAATTAATCAACCTTTTTCAGCTCCATATATTTTTAATATTCTGATTTATTGATTTTCGTTGAAATTTATTAATTGTTTTTTTTTTCTTTTGGTTTCAAGGTGGGATTAATGAAAGAAAAATATGACCATAGATTATTATTAAAGCATTTACCATCGGATTTACGGCAATTCCTCGAACATATACAAAGTTTGGAGTATGCTGATAAACCGGACTATCAGGTACATAATACAATGATACAATGCAGATTTTAACATGAAAATTCTCTGTAATTATGGAAATTTAGTTTTTTTTTTATTATTGTTATTATTCATGAAATTTTTGTTCACAGATGCTAATTGCTCTATTTGAACGATGTATGCGACGACGTGGAGTTAAAGAATCAGATCCTTACGATTGGGAGAAAATTCCACAAAGTTCTCCGAACATTATTAATCCTAGTCATACACATCAATCACAACAGGTAAACATAATATTTATTTCTCTATTGTTAAGCATACGTGAATAGATTTTATGAATATTTACTTGTTTAGGTGGCAAATGTGACAACCGGTAATGTCACAGCAATTACAGAACAACCAGCCGTTAGCATGACTACAAATCATTTACGTGATCGGCATGGCTGCGGTCGTTTCTTTGGTGGTCGCGATAATCAAGAAAATGTCGAACCAACTGACAATAAAGAAGTAAGAAAGGTTACTACGTTATTACGTAATATAAATGTATAAATAATATGTAATAAAATTTTATCTAGGCACAATTGGAATCAACACGACGACGTGTTGATGATACATTAGCAGGATTGACAACAGACACGCAACCAATACCACGTGCACCAGCTACGGTGAGCGTGGATAAAAATCATAATGCGACAGGCGTAGTTCCAAATACATGGAATAATGTGGTTGATTTTAAATCAAATCAAGTTGATGGTAGTCCAAAGAAAAAGCGCACAACCAGTAATGTGGAACAAGATTCTGGTGCTGGAGATCGAGTTGTTGACAACGATATAGAAGTTGTTGTTGCATCTGCTCGTTCAAGTTCTGATACCAATCACAAAGTTAGTTCTATACGCGGGGATTGGCGTTTCGACGACATTAATTCCTATGAACATTTTCATATAGATTTTGATGACATTACCCTTAGCATGGATTTCTAAAAATGTTTTTTTTACTCATTAAAAACAACATTCTCTTTATTTTAACGAAAAGGAAAATTAACAATATGAAAATATATCGAAATCTTTGGTTTCGTGTCAAATTAAATATTAAAAAATGTTCATTTCTTTTTATACAGTTTTTCTTAAAAATTACACTTAAAGAATTTTTTCCAACGCAAAAATTATTACAAGTAAAGAATAATACGGCTGATTCAGTGGTTTAGTGAGAAATTTGAAAGATACTTTAATTTATCTAAGTTTTAATTTAAAAATAAGCTTTCTTTTTCTTATATATATTTTTCGAGCTAATTGGTTTTTTTTTTAATAAAAAAAATTTTTATCACAATTGATTTTGCGAAAGTTACGGAGTTAAATTATTCCATAATTTCTATGTATGGAATTTTAGATTTGTTTATATTAATCCATTCATAATTTTAATTGTTGTTATTAAATACTATAATTTGTTTATTTGTTTATTTTTTTCGTTTATATAATAAAAAGATATGATCTTTGTATAAAATTGTTTATTTCATAAATTCTCCTAGATCTTTTCGAATTTTTAATATTTTTATATCAACTTAATTGCAATTTATTGAATGGATTACTATCTTTTATTACGTTAATTACCAAATTATTATTTTTTAGTCACAATATTTCCCATTTCGCAGTTAGTTCTCCATTAAAAAATTTTATGTTAATCTTATGTTTTTTTTTCAGGGCAATCGAAATAATCCAAGTGTTGTACGATTACGTGTGATGACAGCACCGGCAACGGTGAGTGAGTTTGCTGCCGCACAGCCGCAGACCCCTACTACAACAGAACTAGCTTCCCCTCGGGTACTTACCGAGACCGCAACACCACCTCCCTTATCGAGTTTGGGAACGGGAAAAGTACGGGAGTACTTCAATAATTTTTTCTTAAATATAATTAATTTCTTGCAACTAATATTAATTACTAAATTCATTTTATTATTTTTTATAGTATTTCAATTTGAACGTTCCCTTTCCAAAATTTCGTTTGCATTCTGAATGGATTTTTCGTTTAATATTATATTGCAAATCGATTTTTTAAGTTTTTATTATAAACAAATTGTTGCACTAAAATTAATATTCATACCGACAATAATTTTAAAGTAAATTTTTTTAGAAATTAATGAAAAGCTTAAAATTAGCTTATTTCTTATAACCGGAATGTAATCCTAAAACCCCTAGAAAAAATATTTACCAATTGTTTTGAATTCATGTGTATTCAAGATAAAGAAAACTCGACCGTGAATAAATTCCCATGTAGATTTAGTATTTCAGTCAATATTAAGTAGAAAATTAGTAGTATTTAATTGTAGTATGTAATTAACACGCATGCGTAGTTGTGCAAATAATTACACCCATATATTTTTTTTAATATTGTTGATCTAATTGATCTAGCATTTTGCTATTCAGAAAACATTGAATAACCTATAAACAAAAAGGTTAAAAAGTAATTTTTGTAGTAATTGTTGAACACCATTGTCGCAACTTTCGTTTTATTGATTCATACTATTTTCATGAAAGTTTTCAATGTAAAATGCTTTAGATTAACAATCGATAAACAATTTCATCGAATTTATAATACAATTTCAAATTCACAGGGTGATCCGAATCTTGTAATAAATAGTAGTGATCGTGGCCGACAAGGTTCTGCTTCTAAACAACAACAACGTCGTAGCCGAAGTGTGCGAGGTGATCATTCTGTTACTCAATTCGCCGTTATTGATGATGATAATGTCTCACAACAAGTGACACGTTACGGTGGTGGTGCTTTAACATTAGCTAGTCAATGGAAATCACAATTTGATGATAGTGAAGAAACAACAGATAATGATTGGAAACCAGAGAGTCCAGAACATCGTGGTCAAAATCAATTAGTATCATTTGCCTTAAGTGAAACACCAAATCATCGGGGCAGTAACACGCTATTAGTGAATGAAAATGCTAATAAAATTTTACAACCCGATGAAACGAATCAAAAAGAATGTATAAATAATATTAATGAAGCAATTGCATCCGATGTTACGAATAAAATTGCTCAGTTAAGTATTGTTAATGGTGGGGGTACAGGAGGAGGTACACCACCTGGTTCTGGTGTGATTGAAAATAAACAATTAAGTGTAACCAAACCACATGAAAAAGCTCTTTCGAAAATTAGTGAAGACAGCGAAGCCAAGTAAGTTTAATTTTAACATAAAAACTGTAAAATCACGATATAATATATATCGAGATTATATTACAATATAATGGCCATCTCTTGAGGGAAATTGTGATTGGTAATCGATAATTATTTGTTTGGCATAAAAGAATACGACTGTTCAATTGCTTTAAATTTGAAAATTTAACCTAAAGATAGTAAAGCTGCAGTAAGAGCGTCATTTATCGTAATTAGATGGGTCTTCAATTCATATCTTAGACTACTTAGACTTTCTGGGATGAATTAAACTACAAGTAACTACGAAATAAAATATTTGATAAAATTTATTCAATAATATACGAGAAAACCACTTTTTTAATAAATTTATTCATTTTTATCGATTTGTAATTATAATTTTTAATTGAGATGGCCATAAAAAATGATTTTGCGCTTACATTTTGTATATTTTTTCTTTTTTGTTTTATTTGCAATGCAGAAAAACTCTTTATGAAACTTCCTATTGAAGAATACGATATAACCCCGTCATAATTTGGTCCGTTTATATTCGAATCGCCCAAATCCAATTTTTTCACAAAAAAACATGCCTCGGAAACAAAATTATAAGTAAAATATTATTCTTGCTGATTCCCTTTATGTGTAATTAACGTTTATTTTATCTTGCATGTATTGCTTTGGTGTTAATAAAAAAGGTTTAATAATAATAAATCGCCTCTAAATGTTTTTTTTTTAAGTGGCTAAAATTTTGCAACTATAATTTTTTATTAAATTTTATTTGCAGAACTTTAGTAACTTCTTTTTTAAAAGGAAAATGAATTTTTTCTCTAATTAGATAATATTTAACAATTTTTTAATTTTTCAGTTGTATTCGATTCGTTTTCAATCATATGTCCGAAAATGTTCAATACATGTCGTTTATTGTAGAATTATGTATCAATATATCTATCCAATTTTTGAAGAGTAAAATAAAAATAAATAATTTTTGTGTAGATTCCTATAATATTAAAGCATATTTATAGTAAATTTGTCCTATATTTTTAGACCAATATTTTGTATCATATTTTTCACTTCTATTAGTTTTAAATTTTTTCCAATCTTTTGAGACAGAAAAATATAATCGTATGAATGAAAATTTGACTCTATACTTTTCTGTATAAAAAAATCTAATAACTGTAACTTATCTCTAAATTAACTGTGTATAAACCAACTTTTCTTATGATAGTAAAATATGGTTCATTAAGATTTTTTGCATCAAAACATTAATTCTATTGTACCAATCTTTGAATATAGAAGCAAAAAAGAAGAATTATATTGTCGAAACAATGTTGATCCCAATTTTATTCTAATTAAGTCTTCATAATGAGTGTTTGGATCATCAATTAAAATAATAATAATATAAACTCCGCCTGTATCCACCAGGCATTTTTATACAAAATGCATTTATCGTAAGAACAATAATAAGTAATAATAAATAGTACATAGTCCTCCAACACTAAAATTATTTTCGAATTCCTCTCTGTACTAGTATATTCAAAGGTATTTATTGAAATTGTGATATAAAATATTGAGCTAATCCTACAATTAGTTGTATTTTGCTGTTGATTTTTTAATTCAAAATTTTAAAAATTTTCTATTGTTATGAAAAAATAAATTTTTTCAGAGCGTCTATGTTATTATCACGATGTCGGTCGTCACCGTGTGTGGGTGATGTTATACGCACTGGTTTATCACCACCATTATTACAACAAGCTGCATTTGATGAAGCGTTATTCCTGTGGGATGTTGTCCGAAATATTGCTAAACGTTGTGATCCTGACAATGTTGATAGTCATGCTGAACGTTTACGAAAACTTAGTTTACCGGTAAATTTATTCTATACTAAAAGATTTTCTTATCTGGTTGTGATATTTATAAGTTTTTTCTAAAAGTTATCTACCAAATACGAATTTGTTTAAATTCAACGAATCTCAATGCATAAAAATTCAGTTTTGATAGTTCAATTTTTTTCAGATAATGCACCTTAATGAAATAGTAGATGAAGTAGAACCCGTCCAACCAGTTACAGGTCGATTAGAAATTCATGTGCTTCCATCTAGTGGCAGTGGTACTAACGGCATATCTGTACCCCCACCTAGTCAACCGCCAACATTGGATCCACATTTACAAACAACCGTAATTACATCTAGTCCAGCTTCAAGCGTTGCCCAACCGAAAGAAACTAATCCTGCTGCTGGGGAAGGTACTGCAGAAGATAATGACCACGAATCTAAAATTACAAATGAAATAGTTGAAAATCATCAAAATGAATATGAAACAAATGAAAATAAAATTGAGGAAAATTCTATTGGAGAAAAGAAAGATGATAATATTAAAAAATTATCACCTGAAGCAAATTTTGTATTGAACTCCGAAACAAATCAATCATCGGAAAGTACGCTAAAAACCGCTCGGGAAAATAAACAATCACCGGATAGAGATATTCATCCGGAAATACGAAATAGTAAAGCAAATCGTGACTTGTTAAATGATAAACAAAAAATCGAACTACAAAGAACTCGAAGTGGGGCAGCTTTAAATGGTAGCTATAAATTAAGTCCTGGATTGGATGATACGTCGATTTATTATGATGCATCTGAGAATAATATGCTTTTAAAACGCGAGAATTCTTCACCTCATGAGAGTAGTGGAATATTGTTGGGAAGCCATCGTCGATCTTTCGATATTGATAATTTAGATCAAATCGATGATCATAATAAGAGTAATGAATTTAGTTCGAAGGATAAAGAAATAGTAAGTAATCAAAAAATTTAATTATATCTAGATATATATCAAAATATCATTTGAGTAAATTAAAGAAATTACTTTGTTGAAACCTGCTTTTCAACGCGAAATCGTGTTTATTAAACGATTAGGGATATTAGCAGAGTATAAGAAACTATATTGTTTATTTAATAATTCGTAACATTAAAATAGTTCCTTTACTTACTCTCTAATAATTTTAATGTTCTTACAGTTGGCTAGTGATAATTCATCTCGAAGCCGTATTCCCGTATCAAACGCGCGTCTATCAAAATGTTTATCGTGGTCAGGTCCACCAAGTATGGATATGAATTCCGTAAGTTACGGATCATTAGCATCAGGTATGTATATAAAATTTAAAAGTTCACGCCTATCTACGTATCATACTAATTAGTTTAAAAATAAAACATGTCTTGTACTTAAAAAAAATGTCGAGTCAAATAAAGCCCACTTTCCAAATTAACTTTAGGCATAAAATTTAACTTAAGATACAAAATTTTCTTGAATAAGGCAACTAAATAAATTTTTAACGAAAATTGTTTTTTTAATCTGAAAATACATCTTTAAAATCTAAGAAACCTTTGTGCAGAAACCCAACTTTGTTCGCAAATATTATAGTTTATTCATTCGTTCATTGAAACATTTTAAATTAATCAAATTTGTTTTATAGTTCCTCAACAAGTCAAATGTCTAACAAGATTGTAAATTAATCAAATTTGTTTTTTAGTTCCTCAACCAGCTTTAGGTAACGAATTAACACCAGCATTACGAAGACGCCGAAGACAACTTAGTGATAAATATGTAACAGATCCATCACAATTAAATTTACGCTTCTCGCGGCCAGGATCAACAGATTTAACAAGGTAAGTGACGTACCAGATCCGAACAGCAACGTAGCCAGATTTTTTTACAACTGAAATTAACTAGAAAATAAAAAAGTACCTTCACTAGATGAAAAAGTAAAAAAAATTTCCTCTCTGGCTACTTGCTTGTCGTCGACAGAAATTATAAGAAAAATCAAATCAAAATTTCATATTTATGGTTAATCGTTGATTTAGAACACGCGTACGTGGTATTCCAACAAATTTATTAGCACCACGTTGTACAACATCCTCAACGCCACCTGGTGGTGGTAGCATAACACCTCCGTTAACTTCAGCACAGTCAACACCAAATTCAACATCAGTGACAACAACAACAAGTGAACGTGGTGAAACACGTCGTCGATATCGACCTGTAAGCCAAAGTTCAGGTAATGGTAATGCGTAGCTACAATAATTATTTACACAATTTTAATTATTTACAAGATGGTCAAATCTAGACGCTGTGAAATTTTGTACAAGGTATGTGAGCATATTGATGAAAAATAAGGCGAACCAAAATTTATTATATAATGAACCTTTTTTTTCTGGATACATATACATCCATCGTCCTTAACTTAAATCCGATCGATCTCTCAGTTTATGAAATTCCATACATCATCCTGCCCAATTAGCATCACCAATAATTCTTCACAATATTTTTGAAATGTAAGTAAATATGCTCTCTATATTCAAAAAAATTTTCAAAAGTTTGTTACATTTTACAGTTCTAGAACCTATTGAACGTGGGCAGTTTACATGATATATTATGTTGATTTTTATCGAGTATGGAATTTATTTAAAAATTCGAAGTTTATTCAAAATATTTGTTTAATTTAAAATGACGTTCATAATGATAATTTTTCCAGAATTTTCAGAATAAAAATTCAAAAAAAGGAAATAATTTTGAAAAATGAGATTTTATCTCTCTTCATTTTGAACTGGAAGTGATATTGGAATAAAATAATTGAGCAGGAATATCGAAAGTAAGTTTTTACTTGTAAAACATTAAAACATGCGAAAAAAAAGTCAGCAATTTATTTGGTGATAGAGGTAGTTGGAGGGATTTTTTCTATTTGGACTTTCGGAACTAAATTTACTACAATAATTGTAGTAGTATTGAGTTTTTAAAGTAAAAATAAAACGTGCGCGGTGATTGAAGTCTAGAACTTTAAATTACAACAAACCTTTCAATTTACAGCCATTTAAAGTGATTCTTTCTGTGCGATCGGATACTAAAGAGATTATTTTTGTGTAAAATTATTGTATTTGAATGTAAAATTAAGTGTAGACATTAATTCATTAATTATTTGTACAAAGTGCTAGGATCATTACTCAAGGGAGTGATAAGGAAGTCTCAGGTAAGCATTATGATATGGGAAACATACATCCAGAAACGTCTTCCTTCAAATTTATAGGCGTCAAAAATCACGCACATTGTCAATTTTTATAAGAAAGATTTTTGCAATTTTTAGTTTTTCGACTCTAAAAAATTTTTTTTGCGTAGGACAAAATCGTTTTAGCTAGGGCAAAACTGGTACTTACAAAATTCCAAGAAATTTTGATCATAATATTTATTTATTTTTTTTTTTTTTTTTTTTAATGTCCTGGATGAAGTCGCAAGATATATGACAAATCAATTAAAACTTTAAAGCGCTCTGTATGCACATTGGGCGTAACTGAATACAGATTACGCAAAGAAAAAAGGATATTACAAAAAAAAAATTTGACCAATATTATCAATATCATGATTGTATTTATATTAAAATAGATTTCTTAAAATTTGATTATACGCTTAATTTTACGTTATACTTAATAACAGCGTGGTATGCAATACAAGCAAAGTATCTGATCGTATCTGAAGATTTAAATCATTCGTAATGAAAGAAAATTTGACAAAAAGTGCGTTATTTTGGAACAGGTCTAAACTACTCAAATTTTGATGATTTTTTTTTAAATATACGTATTTAAAAATGCTTCAACCTTTATAGTTTAAAAAATGATCTAGTCGAGGGTTTGGATGTCACTCCTTCTAAGGGATGGAAACTTCAACATAAAAAGTAATCATAAAAATCGACAAAACAGCAAATTTTAAACAAAAAGTGTAGTTTTTTGAAAATTCAACCCTTTTTCAGTTATCCTTTATTTTGATTTTTGATCATTTTTCCATAAATAAAGGTAGAAAATAAGGCATCTTTAACGAGCTATAATTTGGTTCATATTATATCTATAGAAATTTGTTCATTAAAGTGTTAAATTTTGGAGCTATTTGAAAAAGAAATTCAGCAAAATTGGAGTAGTTTTGACCAGTTCCGAAATAATTTTTTAATTTTCTCCTACTATTACTTTAATCTATCAATTAAAAAAAATTTAGTAATTTTTCATAATTTTTACATAGCATATTATATTTAGGTCCATTATTCCCATGTTGCGCCATCCTCCATCCACACAAAAGCCCACCTTTTATTATATTATATAAATGACGTATATAGATTTTTAAAATGTTATATATTTATATTTATTTTTGTTTTTTTCTTCGTTTTTGTTGTTAAATAATAATTTTTTTATTTGTGATTTTATATTTATACACTACGACACACATACACGCATACACAAACATTTATACACACTCGGTAGAAACAAAAAAAAAATAGTGAAAATGAAAAGCAAAAGCAACGAACAATTACCGCCGCCATTGTGCTATATATAAAAAAAAAAAACACACCGCTGCTTTAATTGTCATATGTTTCATTATCAATTTTATTTTTTTTTTTTTTTAATGAAATCTGTAATTTTTAGTTGTATTAAATATTATAAATATATTTCAAAAAACAATAATTATATAAAAAAATACAAAATATTTTGCAGCTGCGTAAATAAATAATAAATATAAATTTATATTTTTAAATGTGTCGTGATTAAATCTAATATTTAGGTTTAATCGAAAGTTAAACAAGAGAAATTTAAAAAAATATTATAAACTCTTAGAGGTAATTATTTAATTATAAAAAATAATAATAATAATAACTTATTACATCTTGCCAATCAATTATGAAAATATCTAAAAAATTAACCGGCAAATAAATTAAAATCTATTATTTTTTAAAGACTTAAATATTTAATAATTAATATAATAAACTCTATATATATATATATATTTAGTAAAGATGCAAGTTTTTGAAAATAAATTCGAAGTGAAATTTTTTTAGTTTCGTATTGTAATGACTGAAATGAACGAAATCTAAATAAAACTCAATATTTGTCACCATCTTAAAAATAATTATTCATTAGATATTGAATTTTTTGAAAAACATTTGAAAAATAATTCAAGTACAAGTGATATTAAGACTCAATTTTTTTTTAATGTTTAAGTTTAAGTTTGTTGTTAAACTATTTTAATACTTTTGGCTGATAACAAAAACTTGGAAATATAGAATACTTATTCTGTACTACATGAAAAATTAATATACCTCTGATCCATGAATTTAAAGCAAATATAAGGTATACAATAAAAAGAGAAATCTATTTTAAAATCTTTCAACTAAACGAAAGAAATTTCACTTCGGAGTAACAGTGTGATATTCCTAGAATAAAACACACATAATATTACATACCTACATTTTTTTTTTAATTAAGATGTGTACTGACATCCTAGTCACTTCATATTTAATAATATTTATTTTAAAAATAAAATTCATAACAAAACAACTTTAATTAATTACAAACTATTAATCTTACATATATTTAATTAATATATTTATTAAAATAAATTCTTTTAAGAATTTACTTTTTGAATGTGCCATTTTCTGTACTAATTTAGTCACAATAATTATATTTTTTATTCAAAAATTTTTTTTCCACTTGTGATATAAAATTGAAATCACAACATTCATTATATTTTATATTTCCAAATAAAACAATTTTCAATATTAAAATTAGTACAGAATAGCAGAGAAAAATTTGGAACAAAATAATGGATATACGGACCAACGTCGTATGTCTGTATATTTCAATATAGTATGGAATTTGACATTATTTAATAGGAAAATCTTCCATACATAAAATATTCTTGCCGATAAATAAAAATTATTGAATGAAAATCAGTATTTTGGCAATAAATTTAGACGTATAAAATTTTTTCCTTAACCAAAAAATCATAAAATGTCTAAATTTTGTTAGTCCTAAGAGTATTTAAAAAAAATATTAATAATTTAATACACATTTTTAATTCATCATATAAACAAGTATCTATAACAATTATGTACTTAAATTATTTTCATTTTAATTATTTATTTCTACGTAATAAAAGACAAATTAGTTAATCAAATTGTATAAAAATAGTTTTTATACGTAAGAATATCTCTTAAACTAAATTAAAATCGACTTAACGAAGAGAAATGATGGTGCATGGGAAAGAAGTTTTAAAAATTAAATTTAAAATAGAAGGATCGTTTTTGTTTCCCATATTTAAAAAAATGATATAAAAGGAGTGTCACAACTATAAATTTTCATTTGTGTGCCATAATTTAATTTTAAACAATTGCGAGAATAATGATTCATAATGTCTATTTTAATATAATATTTTTTTCTTATTTTGTAAAAGCACACACTCGGCGATTGTATATGATTTTTATACATTTTGATACGGAAGGCAAAAACAAGTCTCCTTGAATTTTTTATCATGAGTGTAAATTTAATTTGTATTAATCAGAAATATTTTTACCTTTGTTGACAAAGAAAAATATTATAAGTCTAGAAGTAAGGTCTCGTGAAAAATAACTGAAATTATTTAATGGGCTTTTTAATGTAAATAGTTTCAAATTTTATAGTTACGCTTTTTCATTTTCATAATCGCTCGGCTCTCTTTACATTCAGTTATTTAATTCACTTTCTAGAGTCCAGAAGCTGTAAATTTCAAATCCAAACTTTTAACTGTTTTAGAAAACCAATTTAAACTATGAATGAAGAACCGCCTGAAAACTTTATCTGATTTAGTGCTTGTTTTGATTTTCAAAATTTTCTGTCTAACAGCTTTAAGTAACATCGATTTCATAAAAATTAATTTACTATTTAGCGTTCCTCAAATAAGTTTATACTCATGATAAATTATTGTTTGCATTGTAAGATAAAAACTGTATTTGAGTGTAGATAAATTTGATTGTATAATAAAATTTTGTAAAAAATAACGATTCTTACATTCTTACAAATTTTAGATCTCTCACAGTTAATTATGCCTTGAGTTAAGTAAGAATCGTTATTTATAATTACCATATTGTTATAATCAAAATTAGCTATAGTTTTTATTAAATATATTAGACGTTTGTTTTTAAAATTGTAACAATTTCTTCTAAAAATCAAACTACTTCGGTCTATTACACAATAACTTTTTAAAGCTGTTAAGTCGAGTGCAATATCTATGTGCAATTCTACAATGCTCGAAAAAAGATTTGATTGATTAACTGACGTCGATTTTTTTATATTAATTTAATTTAGTATATTAAATACAGGGTGTACAAAAAAAAATTAATTATGAATAAATTTACAAATACGTAAAACAGATTTAGTTTTTGAAGTAAAAAAAGTAATTTTCAAGTAGCCATAGTACGTTAATATTGTTAGAAAAAAATTGAATTATATTTAAAGCGTTACGTTCGTTTCAAACTGTTTTAAAACGTAACACATAATATTTCATAACTAATAAAAATACGTGTAGTTTTGTGATTTACGAGTTGTAATTTGATCGACGTGTTTATTTTTTATTTAAATGATTAGATAAAAATTTAAAATAAAATTTATATTTTACTCTTGAGAAAAAATTTTTTTAAATTTATTTCATAAGCTAAAAGAGAGAAATTAAGATAATTTTCTTGTTATTTAGAGATTTTATTCTAGTTTAAGGTAATTCCACTCACTAAAATAATTTAGAACAGAATTTGACTTTGTTTTTTCTCCTAAAAATTATATTATTTTAGAAAATTTCGATTTTTATTGTAGTTTTTTATTTTTTATTAATTCTCTGATATTAAAATAAATTAATAATCAGACATATTCAAGCTATTTTGTGTCGACTTATGTGTCAAATAAAAAGCGAAAGAAGTCCAATCTTTCGCTTTTTATTTGACATATAAGTCGACACAAAATTCTATTTTGGAAGGCCATATTCATACTATAATAAGAATAAATTGAGATACGAAGACAGTAAAGTATTGATTTGTGTTTTTAAATAGAAAATATTCTTTAATTTTCAGAGTGGAAATGGTCAATAACTAAATTTTCATAATAATAATTTTTTTTTTTTTTGTAAATAATTAAATTCACATACGTGCTCTTGAAAGTGTTAGATAGAAAAAATTTTTTAATCAAAAAATTAAAACACAATATTATTAGTATGTCAGCCATTTAATTTTTTAGTCTATTTTTAAATTAATTTGTTAAAATTTTGTCGGATCCTGGCTAGATACTTCTCTTCGATGGTTAACATATTTTGCGTTAATAGTAAGTGGCATAATATATTTCGTGCAAAAATGATATTAATTTTAGAATAGGCTTTTAAGCAATATTATATAATATATTCTCCATTTCTTGTGAATTTTTTTCTAAAGATATTTGATATATGTGATTATAGAAATGTGTATAAAAATGATGAAAGTTAATCTAGTCAAAAAAATAAAAAATGTTATTCAAAATATTTGAGTAACAATTACAATTATTATACAAAAAAAATTTTAATGAAAGAAAAAAAAAAAAGAATACCTTAAATATTGTTGAGCTTTTTTAAATATGATCTAAGATAATTATTTCCGCGTTTAAAAAGAAATATCAAATCCGCCAACCTGTAATTAGTTACTTATTCACGAATCATGTAAGAATAATACCAAATAATATTGACCAAATCCGATAAATATGTTATACCTTTGGTTTGTATTCCCTAAATACTCAAATTGAGAATTCATGGTTTGTTTTAAATCTTGTTTTAAATTTCAGCGTACCAATTATTTGATTCAATAAAAAAAATTTCGCATTTGATGTCATACATTTATTTTCTAACTACTAACGCAAATTATATTTAAAAAAGCGATATATAGTTATTTTTAATTAACAATTTAAATAAAAACAAAAATATTCAAAAAGATGACATGTGATTGTCACATTTTCATTATAATATTATGCTAAAAAAGAAAATTTTTAATAATTGTAAGATTATTTTTCAAAAAATTTAATAAAAGAAATACATATTTTTACATAATATCAATTTTTGCTATATATAATTATAATTACGTATGTTACAAACATTTTGATGTGTTTTTCTAATTGTTTATGTTTCATAGCGTTTGAATGCATCACAATTTTTTACGAAAATTGCGCAAAATGTTTTGATACACTATAGTTGCCAAAACGATTTATTTGCGTATATTTTGTGTATTTTCGTCAATTATTGTCGCAAATTATTTTACGCATAAAATGTAAGAAGATTACTATAGGAAGTTGTGAATGCCTTTAAGCGCTTATTTAGATTACATCTGATTATATACTTACCTACATATCTTCTTGATATTGTTTTATTTGAGTCATAAACAAAACGCAAATTATTCTGAAAATGTGCTTGTTAAAGTAAACTTTAAATAAAAAACAAACAAAAAATCAAAACATAAAATAGAATTATTTATAATAAAGAAAAAATATAAAAAAAAAAAAAAAAAAAACAGTTGAGGCCAGTTTTCTTGATCTCAAAAGCTTGTGTATGTCTAATATTAAAAAAAAACAAACAAACAAACAAAAAAAATTAAATAAAAAATATTAATTGTATAATTAGTTTTCTCATTTATAATTGTCTGTTTTTTTTCATTGTACATTTCCTCTTTATCCATTGACAGTTTTAACGCGAGACATGCTACAAATCTCTCCAATCCAATATAAAGATAATCATTGTTTATATTTCAAAATCTGCTCAAAATAACGAGATGCTTTAAAATATGTTAATATTTTAGGAAAATAATGATTAAACTCTGAGGGATAATTTTAATTTATATAAAGAGTGAGAGTAGTCTCTTATTTCTTGTCTGTTGGCTAATTTAAATTCTTTGAAACTTGAGTTAAGACGTCGGTGTCAACTTTTGGAAGTTTTATTGAATGTGCTTATACATAAAAAATCAAATAAACTCGCATTTTGTTTATAAAAGATTATACTTAAATAAAGGCAATTTTTACTTAACACTAATATTTAATTTTTACTTTAAGTGAAGTATATAATTATGTGAGTTTACATAAGTAGTGATGAGGGTCGATCTGTAGAAAAACCATTATAGATTGTCGTTGTGATGTAAAATCATTATTAGGCCGCGGCTTAAGAAAAGGCGACCAAGCGTAGAGACAAAATTGTCCTATGAACTATAAAAAATTGTAATGATGTGTACTTACTACACATTTTTCAATCAAAAATTATGAGTTCATTGTGTAAACAGCAAATTTTGTTGTATTGTTACCTATGAAACAAATTTATAAAAAATTGATTTATTTACAAAGTTTTTCACGCTGTGTTTACATTTAAAAAAAATGAAATATGGTACGTGTTCCCTTATATTATCTATGTAATAATAATTTTGATATGAAAAATGCGCTCTGATAATCTAAATAATCTATGAAATCCATTTTGAACGTCGTGGCGACGACTGTCAATAAGTTGCTATTTACTATGAACTCGATAAAATTGAAATTGATACCACAGGTTGTTCATCAAACAAAATGTATACAGTTTAATGAAATCGTCGCTAGTCACTGACCCATTAGGCATACTTAATATTCTAAACATTAAAAGGAGTGAATAGAACTGAAACAATGAAATAAATAGTTTCAAAATTTAAACGATATTTTCTGTGAATAAATTTTTACTACTTTATATTAATTCTTCATAGGAGTATCTATATAGAAACGTTTATAGATATCTTTATGCTATGTCTTTACTATTTATATTCACTCTAGTGTTTTGATCCAAGCAAATTTCCTAACAGGCATACTAAACAGTCAAATAAAAATAGTTTACTACATAAAGTGAGGTCACTAGTTTCGATTATTAAAACGTCATTATTTGTGAGTCATCTATTTTGCTAGTCTGTGATAATCTTTGAACTAAATGCGTATATTTATAGAGTTGCGTTCGTTAGCATGTAATGCGATATTTATGAATTCTGTGTTCTGTCAATCACACCACAGTAAATAAAAAATAAATTCATATGATAAAAAAAATTCTTTTTAAAGTAACTGACTACACTGTATAATTTTTAGAAAAATCAAAATTTATACATTATTATTTATAATTTTATTAATTTGTTTTGGTAAAATTTTTTCACAAAAATTGTGAAAGAAAAATAACCTTAGAAGTTATAACAAATAGTTGAGAGAAATTTGAAAATGTCCATTTTTCCCGGTGAAAAGGTAAGATAAATAATTTTATAATTAATATTAAATTTTTACAATGATTGTAGTGGGCATGTACAAAAAATTTTGAATTTGCTTTCAAAATTTCGAGTGATTCATGAGATAAAAGATTAAACTTGTATTAAAATGAAATTGTCCAATTACTGTGCGCTTTTTGAAATAATACGCATCAATGTTTAAATTAATTATTACGGTTTTCCCAAGGTAAATGTAAGATTGTTCAGAAATTAGAAATTTCATAATGCGATTACTAATGTAAAGATACAGTGGCGTAGCAAAATTGTTTATTATTAAAAATTGGGGACGTATGTAAACATAAAATACGATCTAGTATTCCTAGTCGGGTATAATATATTTGAAACACGATATACCACGTGGTACTATTTTAAATTTTCCAATACTTGTAGTCGTAATGAGTTTAAATTAATCGCAATAACTGCTGATCCTGATTTATTAAAATTACTCTTCACTACGACGACACTCGTTAAATATAGTTGACATTGACATAACAAACAGAATTTTTAATTTCTTTAAACCATTGTAATGCAGTACCATAAGGTTATTATTTCAGATATGTCGTTTAATTTGTAAGATAGTCGGAATTTTTTGCAGTGACGCCACTGAATCAACAATGTTGCAAAAAAATTTTTGATATTATATACTATCACTAATCGGCTCTCGTGCTAAGCATAAATTATAAAAATAAGTTTTATTAGCATAAAATCTATATATCAAACGTAATATTTTACGTTTGTTTGAAAATATTTTATATAAATAAAATGATAGATATTTTCTTTATTGCGCGTATCACTCAAAAACTAGAAATAGATTTCGATCAATTTTTTTTAGTTTTACTTATTAGACACTATCTAAAAACATCGATATCTTTTATAGTTTTACAAGTTGCCTATACACATAGAAAGTTTTCAAAAATATTTAAAAAAAATAAATGTTTTGAATGAATACAATTTACAATTGTTTGTAAAATTGAATATTTGAGTACAATATGCGAATATACATTCTATTAGATTTATACTGCATGTATTTTTCCTTTGTAAAAATTGGATAATATTTGAAAAAATTTGAATTTTTAGTTACGAGCGAAGCGAAATTTAAGACCGAAGGTCTTCCATATCTCACTTGCAAGCAAATCGAGCACTACAGGGCTTTCTCATTTCCCTTGTAAGCAAAGCAAGCACTGAGGCCAAAGATTTTCTTCCCTCGCTTTTTACTCTCTACTCTAACTGCTAAATAAAATAGGAAAAAAGCGATATAAAATATTAAATCTATTAAATAGTATATTTTATATGTTTTGTGTATTCTGCGGCAGCAAAGCGACGAGTATCTGCTAGTTTTCATAATAAAAATAAAATAATCTATTTCCTTGAAAATAATAGTATCATGTAACTTGTTTTTCATTGCATGTAAATTTTTTCAATACCTACGTCTTAAGAACATTTTTTTGAATCTGATAAAGTTTAAAAATAAATTTGTTTTTGTTTATTAATTAATGCGTTATTGCGTTTTAATGAAATTCATTAACAAAATATAAAGGTTGTCCCAAAGTAATAACTCATAATTTTAATGTGCGATTAAATTTAAGGGGGTTTATCAACAGAAGCATTCAATTTTCCAACACAAATAACTCAAACTTAACCAAATGTTATGAAATTTGGTAGGCACAATATTGATATGAAAACCTAGTGCTTGTCGAAAACTTTTTGTTAAAATAACAGCTCAACATAAAATCAAATTTTGGTTATTATATCAATATTGTGCATACCATAATATTTGGATAAGTTATTTGTGCTGGAAAATTGAAAGAAATACAATGTATATTACATGTTATTTAAGTTATCAGCTGTTTATAAGTACACACTTTTATGCAAGGACAACAGCTGTTGATAAACCGACTTTTAGGGATATGTATAAATATTGCTTTTTAAACGATTTCCTTGCCATCTCTTATAATAAAAAATTTAGCAATTATTTTTTATTCAACAACCCAATTTCTACTAATAATGTTTATGAGACATTCTATATTTTATTTTGAATATCTATCATTCTTAGTTAACGTTGATTCTATTCTAATATAATTCATTTTGTTTACTTTTTGAAATTGTGTATCTTTTCAATGTTAAGGGTGCTATTGCCAATATACAGATAGTTTTTTTTTCTTCTCTTGGCATGCGTAGAATTTTTATACGTACATACATAAAAATATGTACATTCTTCACAAATTCATTGATAAATATGTATGTGTTACATAAATTATTATTTTTAAGTTTGAATAGTAGGGATCCCATAAATATAAATAATAATGTATAATACATAAATAATAATGTATAGAACATTCATTCTAAGAAAAACTCTTAAGAACTATTTAGAATTATTCAATATTTAAACACCATAGACATAAAACTTTAAATAGACGGAGTGTTTAAAACCTTCGAAAAGCTAAACAAAAATTTTGTTCGCTGTTTATGGGTTTTCTAGGATAATTAGGATCTAAAAATTACAAAAATAACATTTAATTTATGATCGGTAAACTAGTTTTTAAGATATTGTATGAAATACATCAGCTAAATCGATCTCTGAATCGGATTTTTAGTGATATTTCAAAAATTGCGTATTCAATCGTTAAATTAATGTTATTATTGAAATCTACGGATCAAAATACCCTTATGAACATAGTTGTCATGAAATCTAATAGAAAATTTTTTTCATTTGCAAATTTTTTTAAAGAATTTTCTCTTTGAAAAATCAAACAAAAATTTCGCTCCCGATTTGCATGAAATATATGTTCCAGCATAGTATTTTTCTCGCAGATTTCAAAAAAAGCATCTATTTAACGATAGCATACGTAATTTTGCGATATCACTAGAAATCCAATCCTATAATTAGCGAGCAAATATCGATTTTTTAAGGTTTTCTTATACAATCGCAAAAATTTCGGAAAATTAAAAAAAAAGTCGGTTTTTTGATAAAATTTATTATTTATAGTAATAATTAAAAAATACATAACATTTCATTAATTTGAGCAGTAATTTTTAGTTAATAAAAAAAATTAAAAAATAAACCAAAACTCGAAAACGGTTTAGTTGCCCAATAATTTTCGTTATGTAACCTGATTTGTTGAAAATTTGTGGGCTATAACATCCGTGCGACAAAAGTATAAGGTAAAAAAATGTCAAAAAATAGAGAATTGTTACTTCAGCATTACATGGTGGTTTTTGATACTATCTGATTTCCAAGTTTATTAAAATTTTATTATATCATAATACATGTCGAAATCAGTGAGTGACATTCATTAACTCGACGGCCTTGAACCTTGTGCCATTTAGCTGCCTGTTACTGTTTATTGATATCTAATTTTACTAAAATAATATATTTAAATGGCTCTCCATAAATAGACAGTATAAATTTTTTCCCTATTGGATTAGGTCAAAACAAGCAAGTTCAATGACTTCATCAAAAACATTTCGATAAAAAATGTGTAAACCCAGAGCATATTAATTTTTAAAAGTATGTTATATAGTGTTATTTTAAATTCCACAAATAAGTAAAAATAATTCTATATTAAATACTATTTAAAATCAGTGTATATTGGAACAACATTTAAATGTCAAACAGATTTCTTCGTTTGTTTATTTTTATATGATTTTGATTGAAGAGCATATACTTCTAACATATATATATCTATATATATATATATATATATATATATATATATATATATATATATATATATATATATATATATATATATATATATATATATATATAGACCGTTTCTATAAATGGAAAGTGTTCCGACTAAGTGAAAAACAGGTAGTGTATCGTTTCTCTCTTTTCCGAGTGCTTCAGTTAGTTTTGCGCATATGAAGCGAAACTAACTGATATTTTAGAGAATTCTCAAGCATACACAGTATAGATAAAGTGTCTCTTCAATCCATATGTAGTTTTACGTGTATATTGAAAAGTGTATTGGCACACTTACTAAAATTTTGCACACAATCAAGTGAAAACAGGTAGTGCATCGTTTCTGTCTCTTCCGAGTGCTTCAGTCAGTTTTGCGCATCTTTTGTGCACATGAAGCGAAACTAACTGATATTTTAAAGAATTCTCAAGCATACGCAGTATAGATAAAGTGTATTTTCAATCTATATGTAACTTACTAAAATTTTGCATACACATCAACATAACTAAATAACTTGATCAACGTGAACAGGCTTACGTGAACAGCTGTTGACTTAAGTAACATGTTATATACATTGTATTTCCTTCAATTTTCCAGCCCAAATAACTCAAAAGATACTTATCCAAATATTGTTTTTATACAAGAACTCTACGACAAACACTAGGTTTTCATGTCAGTATTGTACATACCAAATATCATGACATTTGGATAAGTATTTTTTGAGTTATTTGTACTGGAAAATTGTATGCTTCTAACAGATGTTGATAAATCCCCTTAAGTCTATAGAAATATTGAATAGTAATTTTATTATTTAAAAACATCATTTAATTTTATGTAATTACTTTTATGTACTAAAAGGGAAATTCCAAAAAAAAAAAACTTAAAACTTATTAAATTAATGACCTTGGTATTAATCTAGTAAATTATAATTAACATTAATATATCTGGTATACCTTTATTGTTAATATTCAAGCTTGGCAATATTTTATTGGCTTAAAAATTTAAGCATGTTGTGATTTTTTTTTAAAAGTGTTTTGTTAATCAATTTGCATGGTAATTGTTAATCATCCTTATCAATATCTTAAAAATAATAAAAATCACTTTTCAAGTATTTAATTATCCTTTAAACGTTTATGTTCTCAATTGATTATTTGAAATATCTACTTATTTTTGCTCTCAAAAAGCAAGATTTTAATTGAAAGATACAAATAAAAATCGATCAAAACAATAGTTTACAAAAAATAGACCAAGGTCGATAATTTTTAAAACCAAAAAAAAATTATAGTAGGATGAAGTCCATAGGAAACGGAAGAGAATATAACAAAAAAGAAAGGAAAAATAATTTACGGGCGATCTGATGTCGGGAAGTGAATGAGTTTTAAGTTTAAAACACGGTTTATCTCGATTTCCGACAAAACTACAAGTCTTATGGAATAAAGCAATGTTGGATGTAATAAAAAGATATACAACTTTTGTATTTATTTTGTTTTTTAAACATAACCTCGAAATGGATATGAAAAATTGAAATAACCTTTTTATTTCTATCTTTTACAAAAAAAATTTTTTTTTATATCGAAAAAGCACTCTAATTTTCAATCGAAAAATTTTAGGTTATGTGAAAAAAGTGTAAATACAAGTTTTTTTTTATTATCTACAACTTTGTCATTTAACTTTTTTCCATAGGACTTATAGTTTTGCCGGAAATCGAGATAAACCGTGTTTTATCCTTAATAACCCACTCCCGTCCACTTGCCGACCTCAGAGCTCCCGTAAATTATTTTTCCTTTCATTTTTATTATATTCTTTTCCGTTTCCATTTTTTTTTTCACTTTTTACCATATTTGTAAAAACGTTTAAAATTCCTTACTAATAATTTGATGATAAAAAAATATTTTCTCTTTATCACTAAAACTTTTGTTTCTTATCTCTAATTAAAACATTTTTGGAATTTTTATTAAGAATTAATTTCTTGAATAAATAATTGTCTTGTTTTAATAACCAAACGATTATGATTTTTTAAAATTAAATGAATAATAAACAAACAGATTTGTTATTGAAAACATTTAAGTCTTTAAATTATAGTTAAACTTTTTCGACTCAGTTTATTGTTATAAAATTATCAATTCTTATTATTTATTTAGTCTATGTATAAATACGTAGTAATTATTTAGGATAAAACCCATAAACTAAATATGGAATCGTGTACTTAAAATCTATAATAAATACTATAATAAATTACCGGTAGTACCATTAATAGCTTTCATATTTTTGAACTTAAATCTCAAATTTTCTTATCATAATTTTACGGTGAAGCTAGGCTAAAAAGATGAGAATAAATTCAATTTGCTTTTTTGATCATATATATTTAGGCACAGTAAAAGCAAAAATTCGGATTGTCTCGAAAAATGATTCCAAAATTAATAACTGACCATTCTGATATAAATGACAAATCTAAAGACTTCGTTTTTAATTTTTTTCTGTACAAGGAGTAAAGGTATCGAATTTTCGAAGAAACAAACCAAATTAAGTTTTAAATTCAAATTACAACAATCATTTTCTCTGATAATAATTATCATATAGAAAATTACCCTAAAATAAAGCCCCATATGTTTATGCAGAAATTTTCATTGATTTTCAATGCTATTGCTATATCATGTACAAACAAAAGTCAAATGCGCATGTTTGAAAACTACCCACCTGTATTACAGTAACCTTTTATCATCCCTTATAAATTCGCTATCGAAAATAAACGGTTGTATAAGGTGTGTGCTTATATTGAAAAAAAAAAAAATGAAATATATAAATAATTTGTCTTCGCTAAGATTTGTAAGTTAAATAATTTGCATTTTTAAATATTTTTTCTCAAAATAATAAACAATATTCGTTCAATATTGTAGTAAAAGTGTTTTGATGGCGAGTCTTTAGGGAACAATCAATTACAAATACAAAATAAAATACAAATTTGGAAAATATTTTGACAATCTAAGCTACTAAAATAAAAACTATCGATTCCACAATCCCTGGCTTTTCTAACAGAGCTATTACGACATGAAATCATATCTTCAGAAAATTATCCTGTTTTTGGATTTATTTTCTAGAATATAGCAAGAAAAGGCACTGATATATCTGTTTTTGTGTTTTTTGATTTTTTGTAATTTACTTATGGGAAAAACCATTTTAAAAGAGTTAAGAAAATCGGGGAAAAAAATTTTGTTTTAAAATTCGATTAAACTCCGTTTGCAAGATAATTTCAAAATTGGGCTTGGATGCGTAGTTTTTGATAAATCATTTCATATCGTATCCGGAGATGGATATTCTGTAGCTGTTTCAAGCGCTATCTCATAAACTAGACATTCAATCGTAAAATAAGTGTCATTAATTACCTTCAGCAAATTTTGCTATGGGATTTTTTGGAAATTTTTAAGGTTATTCAAAAATTACACACAAAAAACTCAATTTAAAAAAATGGATCATTTTTTGGAAAAAATGAGTATGAACTGTTAATATTTTATTACGTCAATTCAATAACATTTTTTTGTTATTCGTTTAAAAAAATACAGGTTCATAAAATGGGATATCATTATTCTGTTTACATTAACGTAGGATTTTATCTGTACTACATACAATATTTAAAAAGCTTTTATCATTTTCTGCTACAAAAAAAAAATATAAATTTTTATCGGTATGTATCATATTAAACAGAAAAAAAAACTGTAAAATTACGAGACAATTTTATTTCGTGGAGGGAGAAAAATTTTTTGCAACAACATATCGTACAATGTACGCTCACATATCAGTCTTTACCAAGGTATCATCCTTATTAACATAGTAATCGTGCGGTTGTTTACAACTTGAATTTTGTATCTATTGTTCAGTGTTTTATTGAAATTTTTTTTGTTTTTTTGGTGAAAAATTTGAAGATGTGTACAAATACAGAAGAAATGAAAGAAATGGCAGCAAGAATATGTAGAGATTATTTGCATGGTGCTTGGAAAAATATCACAGCCGATGAAATTGGTTTTAAACGAATAAGGTAAAATTTT